>JASKGO010000060.1:0-10128 GCA_030556065.1 Holobus sp. GC000080
ACACACACACACACACACACACACACACACACACACACACACACACACACACACACAGATATTCATTATTTTTGAATACAATGGGCAGGTGAAAGTATGACAATTTCCAACAAATGCGTGCACACGATATTTATTCTCCGGCGGCGATCGCGCGGCGAATTTAGTGCACGCAGCACGGCCGAACAACAGCCGAACGAACAGTCAGTGCCTCTCGAGCGGCGAGATTTAATCTAAACTACCTGTACGGCTTAGTTGTCAGTTGGGAATTAATTGCATCTCATTTAGAATGACAATTATCGGAGTAAAATGAATGAATGAGCGCGAACCCTTTCTGCGACCGATTCTCTTCTCCATCTTAGTCTTGCTTGGTCTTAGTTCTCTGATGTCTGTTCCGTACATTTTGCTGCTGCGCCGTTGACAACATTCCTCCTTTCTTAAGATCGGCCAGCAGATTATGTGGCATGGCGTAGTCAATCAATAACACGACTTATTAATTAACTATATCGCGTCGTGTCCGTTTTTCTGAATGTCCCCTCGACGTTCGCAATCGCTCGATGCTGATCTGGCGATGATATAATATTATTATACCTGTTGTCCTATATCCTATCTCTGTTGTTGCGTTGCAGACGTGGACGAGTGCGCTTCGGCCCCATGCCAAAACGGCGGCAAGTGCGTCGACGGCGAGGACTCTTTCCGATGCGAATGTCCTTCGGCTTGGGAAGGCAACGTTTGTCAATTTGGTGAGTGGCATACGCAAAAAAAAAAAACAATAAAAAAACCTCCAGCTGTCCTTTTTGCATCTGTATAAAATAAATCTTATTCCCGTTGTGTGTTCTGCCTTATAGACGCCGACGAATGTCTGACAAATCCCTGCATTAATGCCGTATCCTGTACCAATCTTGTCGGCGACTATCACTGCAAGTGTCGCGTCGGATGGATGGGCCACAATTGCGATCAGAACATCAACGATTGCGTGGGCCAGTGTCAGCACGGAGCCACTTGCATCGATTTGGTCAACGATTACCATTGTGCTTGCCAACCTGGATACACAGGTGCGTTTTTTTTCCTATTTTTTTTTTTTCACTGTTTCCTTTTGTATTTTGTAATATTTTCTTTTTATCAAAAAACTTTATTGAACTATCTAAAAAAAAAGTAATAAAAAAAAAAAAAAAAGTAGGATAAACAAGAATATACTTGGATTTCTTGTGAATATGTGTTAGTGGACGATGCTATATTTTACAAAGATCTGGATCAGGGGGTTTGCACTGATCTGATTGCGGAATTCTTCGTGCGAAACGAACACTTATAGAATGTTTCGTTGTAATTCAAGGGTGACGTGTGAATGATACAATAAAGAAGCCGCGATCTAATAGTATCGGAGCCCACATTTTACTAGCATTTAGTTTAAATGATTAAATCCGATTAAAACGATTAAATTCTTAATTATTAATCGTTCTTGAAAATGTTCCTGAAAATGTTTCTCTATGATAGGCCGCGATTGCATTACCGACATCGATGACTGCGCTTCCAACCCCTGCAGAAATGGCGGCGAATGCGTCGATCAAGTTAACGGTTTCCGATGCATTTGTCCTGTGGGATTTACAGGACACGATTGCGAGGTAAGTGCCGCATGAAAATATTTGTCTGCTTTTTGATTTTCTCTTTGCATATTTGCAAAAATTTTATTTATTTTTAATTGCTTAAATTTAAAATGTTTAATGAAAAAAAAAGGATTTAAATCTTTGAAATTCTAATGAAAAAGGATTTTAACTGTAATTTTAATTGAAATATTTCAAAAATATATTTAATTTTTATGTCTTAATTAAAATTTAAATATAAACACATTCCAAAATTGATCTTTCATCACCATCAAGTCTTAAAAACTGTTTAAAACAGTGAGCTGAAAGGAGACTCGCTGATGGCGCAACTTTCCGATCTAATATAATTTAAATAAACATCAATTCCTTCGTTCAATAAATCATAGCGCGCTTGGCAAGCGACAAAGAACGCTCCTTAAAGTTTTCCTCTGCATCTGCAACTAATAATAAAACATATAAAGAATTGCATCAGAGCGATGATGGCTTTTGGTATTCGCAGAACGATTACGACCACTGCAGTCCAGATCCTTGCGAAAACGACGCTCCTTGTTTCAACACCCAAACGGATTACTACTGTCATTGTCCGGAACGATGGCAAGGAAAGAACTGCAGCGTCCCACGGATCCATTGCGACAATTCGCCTTGCGATGACGGTAAGTCGCACTTTTATTTCCGCTTTCCTACTCTTCTTCTGCATCCACTGCATCTTCCCATGATTATAACATGCTGCTGATGTCTGATGTTTAAAAAAAATGTTAAGTGAATTCTTAATGGCGCGCTGTTTAAATTTCGTTCGCCGATGGTAATAATTACTCTGCTGCATGCTTAAAAGACGTTGATTGGGTTGATTGGGTGGGTAGTAAGTTCAATCTACGAGACATGGAAAAACTAAACTCCTCGGCACGTCGGTATAGAATTCGAATTTCGGAATTAGTCAAGCCGAACGAACGAACGAACGAACGAGCGTTGTTACATGAATCTGTGACGGTAAACGTGCGCGATAGTTGACAGGTAATTTCAGGACGCACGCGGAACGATTGGGAGAGCTGGGGCCCGGTAGGAGGTAGCGCACCCCCGCTGGGCATGAAATGGAGCCTCGGATGAAGAAAGACCGTGAAGTCCATCCTAGCCGGATGAAACGCTGAATGCTGAACGCTGAACGCTGTTCTTGTTGAACGGTAGACTTTACCGTTGATGATCGAATGCGTAATATTTTATAGTCACTCATATTGTTCCCCTTTGCGTTGTCTCAGGCTTCGACTGCATGATCGTATCGGTCGGCGGCGGCAGAGTCTCTGATCCCAGTATGTGTGGCGAACATGGCCACTGCGTAAACCAACCCGGCCTAGGCTACAGATGCTCTTGTCAGGCCGGATACACCGGCAAATATTGTCATGAAAGTAAGTTTCCTTACGTCCTTACAAACTTTTCGTACTTTTTCATGCGACAAAAATTACTTTTCAACTGGTTTTAAGGATTCTCAATTAGCAAAAATTAACTTTAAAAATTTTTTTAATGCGCGAAACCTTTTTAAAAAAGTTTCTTATTGCGACAAAATTTACTTAAAAAGTTTTTTTAAGATCTAAAAACTTTTTTAAAAGTTTCTTAATGCGCCAAAATTATTTTCTAAACTTTTTTAATGCATAAAAACTTTTTTAAAATGGTCTTAATGCGCAAAAATTTCCTTTTAAACTTTTTCAAAAGTTTCTTAATGCGCAAAAATGTACTTGAACTTTTTTTTAAGTCTCTCATAGTTCAAAACTTAATTTAAAATTTGTAAAATTAATTTAAAACTTTTTCTAAAGGTTCTTAATGCGAAATAATTAACTTAAACTTTTTTTAAAAGTATCTTAAAGTGCAATAATTAACTTAAAACTTTTTAAAAACTTTCTTAATAGGCCAAAATTAATTTAAAAAGTTTTTTAATACACAAAAACTTTTTCAAAAGTTTCTTAATACGCAAAAATTAACTTCAAAAGTTTTTTAATGCGCAAAACCTTTTTAAAAAAGTTTCTTAATACGCAAAAATTTACTTAAAAAGTTTTTTTAATGTCTAAAAACTTTTTTAAAATCTTCTTAATACGCTAAAATTTATTTCCAAATTTGTTTAATGCATAAAAACTTTTTTAAAAGGTCTAAATGCGCAAAAACTACATTAAAACTTATTCAAAAGTTTCTTAATGCGCAAAAATTAACTTCAAAAGTTTTTTAACGCGCAAAAACTTTTTAAAAAGTTTCAAAAATAAGCTTAAAATGTTAGTTAATTCGCAAAAACTTTGTAAAAAATTTTTTAATGCGCAAAAAAGGAAATTTCTACCGCCATTGCAAACCAAATTTCTTCTAATATAGATATAAACGACTGCAAAATGAATCCTTGCGAAAACGGTGGAACCTGCGTGGACAAAGTCAACGACTTCCAGTGCATCTGCAAGGATGGCTGGGAAGGTGCCCTATGCAGCATAAGTAAGTACCAGTTGCGGTCCTCTTAAACCTATTTTTCAACGTTTGCAATAATAATTGTCCGGTTTAGACACCGACGAATGCAATCCGAATCCCTGTCACAATAACGGAACCTGCATCGACAAGGTGGCCGATTTCCAATGCGACTGCCGCAACGGATGGAAAGGTAAGACGTGCCAATTAAAGGACAGCCATTGCGACCACAACACGTGCAAGAACGGCGGCACTTGCCAGGACCTCGGCACCACCTTCATTTGCCGTTGCGCCCCCGGTTGGGAAGGCACCATTTGTCATCTGCCGAAAAGAACCGCGTGCAGATCGAACCCCTGCTTGAACGGGGGCACTTGCGTCAACACCGGCGATTACTATCAGTGTCTATGCAAGGACGGCTACGAGGGCAATCATTGCCAAAACGATATCAACGATTGCGATCCTCAGCCTTGCTATAACGGCGGCAAGTGCATCGACGGCGCCAACTGGTTCTTGTGCCAATGCGCCAACGGATTCACCGGTCCCGATTGCCGCATCAACGTCAACGAATGCGCTTCTAATCCTTGCGGCTACGGATCCACTTGCGTGGACGGCATCGGCGACTTCCAATGTATTTGTCCTGCAGGACGACGCGGAAAACGCTGCAATAGTAAGTCCAAAAGTTCTTTTTTCACAGGATTTTCTTTTTCTTTTTTTTTTCTTCAGAAAATGTTTGTAGAAACTTTTCCAAGTTAAAAAAATTTCCTTTTTCTTTGAATTTATTCTCTTTTTTTTTTCAAGTAAAAAATAAATAATAAATTTTGAATTGCAAAAAAAAAAACATTAGAAAACATTCACTTTGATTTCGCAGTGGATGACATCTCTTACCTTCCGTTGCCGGGCAGTTGCAATTGGCAGGGCCACATGCTCGAGAACAACGCCACTTGGCAGCATGAGTGCAACACTTGCATATGCATTAACGGGGCCGTCAAGTGCACCAAGATCTGGTGCGGACTGACCAACTGCCGCAATAATCCGAATTACCTGTGCAAGCTGAACCAGGTGTGCGTGCCCTCGTCCAGCGAGTCCTGTCTGACGCGTCCGTGTCAGCCGTACGGAGAGTGCCGCGACTTGGAGAGCGGAAGAAGCGTGAAACCTCCCTCGTTACCGGCTCCGACCACCTGTTGGCCCAATCAGGCCATCCTGAGCAACACGTGCGCCCGCTTAACGCTTCTGGTCGACCGAGCCAAATTGCCGCAAGGACTCACGGTGGAGGACCTCTGCATCGACCTAAGAAGACTCCTCGCAAGCTACGAGGCCTCCAACGAGGACTTCCACAACGAATTGGTCCTTTTATGCGACCTCAAGTTGGAATACAACGATTCAGTGGAAGTAACACTGGTAAATTCTTTTTACTCCTTTTTGCGCAAACAATTTTCATTGTTTTTTTGTGGGTTTTTTGTTTGTGTTTTTTTGTACAGAGCGGAAACGAAGGAGTTTTGGATGGAATCCGAATATTAGGGGAAGCAATTTCGCGCAAACAAACTTCGTTGATGGCGCTAACTTCGATAGTGGAGGTCAAAGTGGAAACAGCTTTAATATCCGAAGAACCTGCGAGCAACAAATACCTTATAACACTTCTTTGTTTCACCATCATCATCATTTGCGCCATTTCGGTCGCCGTGGTTTTGTATTTACGCCAAAGAAGACGCAACCTGGGACTGTCCGGCATGAACTTGTCGCCTTCGTCGGACGGGTGCCATCGCAACCACGAGGACGAGAAGAACAATCTGCAGAACGAGGAGAACCTGCGCCGCTACGCGAATCCCCTGAAGGACGACGTGGGAAGTTTGGCCAGCATCAACACGGTGGCTGCTTGCGCGATGGACCTGCCGAAGGTAAGTGTCGTGAGACCGCTCTCGTCCCTTCTGCCGCACGAATCGTCGAGCGAGATGCTCGAAATGATCTCGGAGGCGGACTGCGGCGCCGGGTCCCGCAAGGGGATGCTGGTGGTGCCGGGCACCAGTTCCGAGCACTCGCTCAAGATGAACGATATCATGTTGCACGACGGCTTGAAGCCGGCGCACCGAAGCAGCCAAATAATGTTGTACAAAGCGCAGAACCCGGACGTGCGGAAAAACACGGCCGCGTTCGACGACTCCCACAAAGACTTTAGCAAAAGTGTGATCAATATTAACAAACAGAGGACATCCCAGCAGAGTGGCAGCAGTGCTAGTGCGGACGTCTTAACGGTTCTCGTTTGAATCGGCCGACTATTTGGCGCTCTCTGCCGAACGGGGCCAGTGTAATAACAATCTACGTACAGATTATTCATCACTATTAACAATTTAAATGTATTTATTGATTGAATTTGCAATTGGCAATTTGAAATTTTTGCGGTTTTGCAAGGTAAGCACTTCAGTGTCCTCCAAGAAATAACGATAGCTTCAAGCCAAGCTATGATCTCGTGATTTAATGCGTTGATATAGTAATATAGAAATATATCAAAAAATATCTATTGATATAGATATTGATGATAATTATTATTTGAACAATACAAACAATTATTGCAAAGTTATAGAATATGGATACTGAGTATAGGTATAAAAGAAATAAAGAAAAGGAAAAGTTAGTAACTGATAGTGACACAAGCAAACTGCAACGTTTGTTAACGGTGTGATATTATTTAATATTATGCAATTTATTTGGTTTTTTTTTTATGATTATTATTATTATTATTAATATTATCAAAATATGTATTGTTAAATCATTGATTATAATTTTTATTTAAAACTATTGTGAGCGATCCTTTTCGATTGCGCAGAGTAAATAACATAAATCTTATGTCCATATTTATTAATTTGTTCCTGATTGTAATTAGTATATTAGGATTAGTTAAACTGATAAGTGATTAGAAAACCTATACCTATATATTATTGTTCACAGTAAATACCACACACACACACACACTCTTGGTACACATCTTCGTATTATTGATTATTCATATTTATAAATATTTTTAGGAACATTTAGCACACGATTTACGATGCGGTTTTCTCATTCCTTTCTCGTTCGCCGACCCCCTTTATTGCAATTATTAAAATTTAAGAAACTAAGCGATTTTTCACATTTTCCATTGTAAATATGTAAATATTGATTGATATTTTTCGCAGCGATCAAATTATTGTAAATTTTTTTTGAATACCCATCACACAAGTATTTTCAAGACATTTAGTTTTTTTTTTTGTACTTTCCAGAGAGAGAAATTACGAAAAGTACTTAGATAATTTATATTTGTCTTTATATATGAATTCGATGAACGAGTATTTCATAAATATTTAATATATGTATTTATAAATAGTTTAAAACTTAATGAAAAAACATGTCTTTGACTATTCTATCTCTAGCTTTATCAATAAAACACGGAAATTGTAAATATAAATGTTGTAAAAATCGTATATATATATATATAACTATATAATTTGTTTCAAACATTTCTAACTATACTTGCCTACTATCATTTTTAATTGTAAAACAATAATAAATAAAGATCTTAATTTCAATTTGAAGCAATGCAGATCATTGCTGTGACGATGGGTTTGTTTGTTTAGTAAATCAGGAGTAATGTTTTTTTTATAATTTTCAATAATTATTTAGTTATCGTGTACTGAAGGCTTCAGCTGTGACTTACTTAAAGGTAAAATTATTATTAATTATTTCAATAGGTAATTAAATTGTCTCTTATTAAAGGATACTAAAATTGTTTATCTAGGTGAATTAGTTCAAAGGTTATTAATACAATTAATACAAATTGCACTGGGTAGAGGACAATTAAAATTATTCGTTAAAATACGATAAGAGAAACGGAACAAAATTTTTCTATTTCTTTTTATAATAATAATAATTGCTAATTGTTATTATTATCTTGAAGCGAGTAGCGGAATAAGGCCTTATTAATCATATTTCAAGATCAATTAATAAGTGCAATTAATATTTAATGTACCTATTGTATTTGCGTTTGATAAGCGCATCCCTAGTGGGGGTAAGTGTGATGACGTGTCCTACTGCATAGAGCGATGCGCTCAGTGCGCTCAGTGCACTTAGTCAGCCGCCGGGCGCCGTTGCGTACGGACGCGTCCCGCTCGCTCAGCCGTCCCGCGACGGAATTTTCCGCGAACTCGTGTTTATTTACATCGCGTCTCGTGTCCATCCCAATAATGGATTTAAGATAACGCATTCAAGGATTTAAGGGATAACTACTCTTGTAAGAATTATTTTTATTATTTATTGGTTTATTGTCGAAAAGTTATTTTAGTTTTTCGAAAATTAAAATTAATTTAAAGCTAATTAATCAATCAAAAATTCTATTAGTAATTAACTGCAATAGTAAATCACCAACAAAATTATTAAAAAATACTATTGGAGTTTCGGTGCTCAATTATTTATTACAATTAATTGAATTATTGAAATTAGTTTTAACAGTTCTAAGTTAATTGAATTATAGAAAATAATTTTTAACTATTCTAATTGAAGGTCCTTTGGTTAATTATTTCTTCGAGAATGTTTGATGTTCTTTACTTTTTTTAATAAGAAAATTTTAAATCTAATTAAGTTATTGTAACAATTTTATTTCATTTTGGTTTTACAGGACAACGCTAAGCCACCGCTGGGGCAATCATCCCCCCAAGGAAAGAAGTGTTCTGATTCTGCCCCCCTTGGAAGCGAACAACTATATCGATGTCAAGTTAATTGTAAGTGGGCAACTGATATCTGAATCTATTCCTTTTATTTACATTGTTAATGATAATTTAATTATTTTTATAGTTCATGTGGAAATTCATTGTAATAATTACATGTATCTTTATTGCAGGGATTGGATGCACTCACCCTCCTCGCTCAGCTGCCCCGCGATGCAATTTGAAGGATATCTCCTCCTGTAAGTAGTTTTTTCTTTTTATATGTATTTATTTATTAATACAAATAGGACAAAAATAAATAAAATTAAATTTACTAGAACTTTTTATTTTTATGGCAAATTTACAAAAGTAGTTTTTCTTTGAGTTAAATTAATTAAATTTACTTGTTTAATTTTTGAAACAATTCTTATTTATTATTTAATAACAAATTATTTTGAAATGTAATAATAAGCTGAAATTATAATAATTATTTTTTTCTTTGTTGCAGATTGTTCGATCAATAGATGACCAGGTACTTTGCGGCTAAAGTTTAATTAAATAAAAATAAAGTCAAATGTTGACTTAAGAATAAATTATTATATCTCGCAGTCCTTTTTCCGTTCATTTTTAGTCATAATTAAATATAGTCTATAGTTTTTTTAGTTTTAAGTTTTCTTTAAGTGTCTTCTCTCATTGTTTGTTTTCCAAATGGGGTGTTCTTTCATCTCGGTCATTGTTATGCTGACCGCTAATCGATGCAAGACATATTTCGCTCGCTCCCAGAGTTGAAATGGTATAATAGTTAGTCTTTTATGTCTTCAGTGGTTGATGGTGTCCTTAATTGGACCACAGATAATAGAATCAACGGTACTTCTATAAGTTCAATTTCTTAAAGGGCCTTCAGTGAGTTCCTTCTGCCGTGATCGCTAACTTAGTAGTAATAAATGTTCTTAAAGGACTTCCAGTCATTTTCCTCTTCTGTGATCGCTAACTTTCTTTTTTCCTCGATATCAGTGGTCTGCAAGAATAAAGACTTAGATTATAAGAAAAACCTAGATATAAGAAATACTTAGTTATAATAAAGACATGGTCCTTTATAGTAATAAGTTTGGTTCTTAACTTTCGCTTTACAACTTAAGCGACTTCTTCTTATCGGATTCCTAATAGAATTAGCAAACTTTCGATATCTTAGGATCTGCTAATGCAGACATAATTTATTTTCCCAATAGACCTCCAGTCATTTTCTTTTTTTATTCCTACCGCTAACTTTGCCTTCAGCTAACATCATTCTTTTTCTCAATAGACCTTCAGTCATTTTCTTGGTATTACCATCGCTAGCTTTGCTTTCTGTGAAGTTAGTTATTTTTTTGTCCGATTCGAAATAGTATAAGCGGGCCTCCGATGTCTTCGGATGTTCTGCTGGT
>JASKGO010000062.1:0-19770 GCA_030556065.1 Holobus sp. GC000080
ATGGTTTTCTTGGAATAAATTATCAAAAAAATCAACGATTTTCAGTTTTTTTCGGGATAAATCGGGAACCAGGAGCCAAATCCGATTTTTGTAAAAGGATTTAAGTTAAGCGTGAAATTCTGCCCATTTTTGCCCATTTAACCGAATCTCCATCGCTAAAACTGTAGAAGTTACCCATATACGGGTTGAGAAAATGACCACCCAGTTATAATGATGTAGAAGTTAAAAATATTGTGAGCTTCTTTTCTAAACAATCAACCTGTGTAATTGATTTTGGATTTCTGGTATATCACCCTCTATAAGAAAATGCGTTGAAAATTAAAAAAAATGTAATAATAAATAAATAAATAAATAGAACCGAAAGATGTTATTGCGTTTGTAGAATTTTATTATTAATCAGCTGCAAATTTAATTGGGAAATAATTGCTCGCACTTGACAAATAATAGCGCGCAAACAAAAAGTCAAATTAATTTTCCAAGTACCTCTTGCTCTTTGCAGCAGACAAGTTGCTTTGAATGGTATACAACACAAATTCAAGGCGCGAAACAATCAACTTACCCTTCGCATGACCCGCAGGGAAAACGACGAAGTTTTCATGGTGATAGATTTCCGAACAATTTCCTGTACTCTCGATTTCAGTAGTAAGTCGAATTTTTCTCTGCGTGCGAAAGCGACAAACGATGTTTCCCCAGGTGTGTTTCAGTGGATGCTTCTTTAAACTGATGATGGAATATTTTCGGTATATTTGGGGCTGTAAATATGTCGTCGGGGGTGGTTCCTGATGGATACGCCACGTTCGCCGGCACGCACCCTACTGCTCCCGATGCCCAATTCCGCTCTCTCCTGTTGCTATCCAGACGCCGCGTCTCTCATCCTGAGAGCACACCCAACCCAATCGCAAAACAATAACACAAACATTTTCACAAACAGCTTCTCTGGGTAATTTTATATCTTTTTGTTTTTCTTTATTATTCGGTTCGTTGTGTCCTCAATAAAAAAAAAATGCTTAAGGGTTCATCAATTTATTTATTTTTAATTTTTTTTATTTTTTATTAATAATTTTTGTGTTATCAGTGTGTTATTAAAAAAAAAATATTATTTGGGCTTAGAAAAGCTTCCAAAATCCGAATAATGCGTTTTCTATTTATAGATATTTTTCGTGGTTTTCTTTGCTGAAAAAAATTACATCAATTAGTAAATATTGCAAATATATATATATATATTTTTTATGATTAATTTTCTTAACTATTATGAAACTCCTGTCTGCAATACATGAATTCTTTTTACTAACAGAACGCTTTCTAGGTTTTGAAGTAAACATTTTTATATAATTTTTAAAAATATAACTTTTGCTAAATAACAATGAATCATTTCCTTATTATTAGGTTTTTTTAATTAATTGTTTTTTTTTTTAATTCTTGAAAGCTGGTAGCTTTTCTTCTCGATATTAATCTAGTATTTTTATTTTTCATTGAAGTTTTCTTCTTTTAAGTACAGTAGAAACATAATAAGATTTTTTTTTATTTCCAATTAATTATTTGTAGATAAAAAAGTATTATATCATGAGAAATATAACGCTAAGTGATTTTTTTTTCTGCCTAGATAACTCAATTATTGTGAGGACCCATCCCTACTCGGTTATATTATCTTAAACTGAATCTAAAATTAAATTTAAGAAATTTTTACAATGTGCGGTCCATATCTAGCAAAATTATGTAAAATTTCAATTTATTTTTTTGCAGTTTGGAGTTACTGCACTATTGCATAAACGCCTCAGTTCAATTCAATTCAATTTAATAATAATCTAAAAAATTACAAAAGTAATTATAACAATAGTCAAAATTGTGGAATATGAGTAGTGAATACTTTACACATTTACAAAATTACATAATACATAAATTATTTACAGTTTGATTACATTTAACATAAATTCCTCTGTGGAATAGTACGGATTTAAAAGCAAATGGTTTTTAATTTTTTCTTTAAGTTAATAAATATAGCTGGTAAAAAAGTGAATTATTTGAAGTTAATCATTTTTTTTTCATTTTAATTAAAAAATATTAATTTAATATCCAAGAATTAACTAAGTTATAGTCAAAGCCTTAAGTTTAAACAAAGAAAATTAACGCAGTTCTCAGTTTTGGAAGTTATTTAATTAATTTTTACCAATTAATTATTAGTTTCACCTAGTTAACATCATTCGCCGTGATTTCAATCAATATACTTTAACATTTAATTAATTTTTTCTTCGATTTATTCACATTTTTAGTTAATTAATTCATAACTGTGTATATTTTAAACAGTTAATTTATTAATTAAATAATTTCTCTTCGAAAATTTTAATAATATATCGGAAAAAAGCAACTTTGTACTCTGAAAAAAAAAAACAAAAAGTAACATCAATTGTAATTTATTTGTAAATATTTAACATATGAATTACACTAAAAACATAACAGATTAATTACAAACTATTAACTATTTTATTTCAAATGTAATTTTATTAACAATGAAATAGAATGGAACATTTCGCGCTCCCTATCAAACAAACGCAAAACTACATCGTGAATTTCCAAACAATTTTCCAAAACTTTCACCCACATAAACCATTAAAGAGCACCGAAAATAATAAAATAATAATAGAAAAAAAGCGGCACCCGCGCATGCAAATATTAAAAGCACTAAAAATACAAGCACCAGAGTCACCATGGCCACGACTCTCAACCTGCCCACAACAGAAACCGATTGTCTAATAATAGAAAACAGAAACGGCAAAAACGTCGTGGTTTCTAGGACGCCGTTCGAAATATAAAATTTGTCATTGACGCATTAAAATCTTATCAGGATATATTATGGGCCCCTAATTAAGCCAGCTCTCTTTAGTGTGTGAGCGCCGACTTTGAATGGTTGCACGCGTATTGTTAGATGAAAACCGTACGGTAGGTCGTCGACGCGCGTATCGATTTCGTATAGTGAGCACACAACTGTTGCGCCGAAACATGTCCTGCTTAGCCGACGGCATCGCAAATGGAGGAGGCAGTTCAACGCAAATCGTACCTTTCGACACTCTAGGTAATATATTAATTTAAACAAAAGCAATCCAAGTTAACAAAATTACATTTTAAACTAATTCAACAACAGATCAGAAGGTGAAGGAGTTGATTCAGCGCGCAGTGCAAGCGCGCGAGAACGCTTACGTGCCGTACAGCAAGTTTCCGGTGGGCGCCTGTGTGGAAACCAGCGACGGCCACCTCTTCTCCGGCTGCAACGTCGAGAACGCTTCCTTCACCGTGGGCACGTGCGCCGAACGCTGCGCGCTCTTCACCGCCGTCAGCAACGGCCACCAGTCCTTCAAGAGAGTGGCCGTCGCGGCCTACCAGGCCAACTTCTTGACAACACCGTGCGGCGCCTGCAGACAAATGATGAGCGAATTCGGCGACTATCCGGTCTACATAACGAAACCGCAAATGGACCAAGTGCTTGTATCAAGTGTCCGCGAACTTTTACCTTTTAGTTTCCAAATCAATGCAGATCATACGTTTTAAGTTTAAAGTTTCAACTGTAACTATGCACTTTTTACTAATATTGCTAATTAATTAAAACTTACAACAATCAAATCAATATATCTCTAATATATCCGGTAATACTCTCTCTCTCCTTCTTTCTCTTTCTCTTTTCTAAATATGTGTATGCGGAATGTGTTACTTAATTAATTGCTTTTGTACAATTAGGCGCGGCCGGAAATGGCTGCGCTTCCTGGTTTCGCGTCCCCTTGTTCCTTCTCTAATTGCTTGCCGAGGTACTCCCAGTTGTGCACCATCAGTTTCTGCACGGCCAGAAGGGCTTCGTAACGCACGTTCGGATCGGAGTGGCCCAAGAGATGCATCACGCGTTGCTTACCTCCCAATTGTTCAATTACACTGGAAATAAAACATTAACACATCGGTAAACAAAACAGTTATCAATGCATATGCAATATTTGTTAAGAGGACAGTATTTCTAGAATTTATATTTTGATAAAAGAAAAATAGAATTATATGATGGACAAGGTTATCGCGGGATTTACTGGTTTTTAATCTACTATATTTAATATAGTAATAAAGCTTGGGTTACCACTTTTCCAGTAAAATAAAGCTTTTTTTTTATTATCTAAAACCAAAAAAATATTTTATCTTTAGATAACTTTTCTACTTGCAAAATTATACAGGCAGATTAAACCGTAATGTCTTTTTGATGCAATTTTAATTGCCATTAAATATTATTAAGTAATTGAATGTAGATAACTTAACTACCTCTTCAAAAGCTAATCAGTTAAAGTAAAAGTGCACTCTAAAAAGGCGGATAAATATTTCGTTCCCATGCGAAAACATTAATTAAAAAACCAACTTACTGTTTTCCTCTGGGATAATGCCTGACATATTCCCCAATATCGTAGCTGGCCACACTAAGCACCAAAGGTTCATTGCTGTTTTCCAAATGATGAATCAGGATGCGCAACAACTCGTAGTTCTTTTCATTGAGACGCTGAGCATTTTCGCGCCAGAATTTGCTCTTGTGAACAGGTGACCATTCCAAGCGTCCTGATTTTATCTGCAACACATTTAATTCATCGACAAAAATCCAACAATTATTATAAAAAGAAGAAAAAAAAAACTACCTCTGTAGCATACTCGTCAAACGAACTCAAATCCTGAACGGAACTTTGCAATTTCTCTGTTAGGAACAAGACATCAGCAATGATATCTTCGTCGTCGTACTTGCGTTGCTCGAAGATAGCCAATTGCTTCAGCACTTTGCACTGGACCATTGCAATGCAGTGCTCTTTGCTAACGGACTCATTCAACGGCTTCTCAATCAAATTGCGGAACACGGCCAGAATGATGCGGGTGACTTTTTCCTTGACGGAATCGCTGAGGATGTTCGACAGGATCGAAATCACGTTGAACTTGTTCATTTTTTCCGCTAGAGTCGGATTAAAGGTCATCACCCAGATGCAGAAAATCAACTGGTATTGCACCTGGAAGTTGACGCGACCGCTCAGCACGCTCAAGACGGTCGTGATGCCGTCGACGGAGATGAACGCGAAGCGGTACTCGTCAATGCGAAGCATCATTTGTAAGCACCGGGCCACCGACTGAATGTACTCGTTGTTCTGCAAAACAGCATTATTTTTCAATGGATATTAAAAAAAAACAAATCTCATAAAGTAATGAAACATGTTTTTTTTAGCAGAAATCAATCAAATGCATGCAAAATTCTTGGTACCTTGGTTCTCACATGCATCGCACCCAATTTTAAGAGAATTTCATTAGATTTAGGCTCAGAGCACGTTAATTAATTTCCAGCAATTAAAATTAATCTGAGGTGGTACCAAAAGATTAAAATTAATGCAACCTTAATTTATTATTTTGTGACTGGTAACGGTAGGTGTTTCATTTAATGATTAGAATAGAAACCAAAACCTTTAAATGAGACACCCGGTAAATTAAATTCTAGTACTCCCTGTACCGATAATTCATCGTTATTTAAGCGCAGTTCGTCAAGTTCTGTGTAAGTCTCCACCGGCAGTCCCTTGCTCTTCTCACGCATCTGAATGCTAACTTCTTCGGACTAAAAGTAAGTTGGCATATCGTAAAGTTTGCAATCGCCGACGGCAGCAAACCCTCAACCGATGGCAAATACAGATGTTAGTGATCGGACGCGCGAGAATGCGATTAGTAAATTGATAACCATAATTATTGTTAATCAAAACGACGAGACTAATTTGTTAGTAAGTGATGCTAAATTATGGTAAGACCAAGAAGCTTGCTCAAGCAAATGCAACACATTTTTCCGTGCTGTTATGATTACTTACCTGAGCTTTGAGTTGTTCTTTTAACCAGGTCAGATAAAAATGCAAATCGCTTTTTTCCATTGGGCTCTGGGCCCAGCAAGCGATTTTAGCGATGATTCTGGCAGACATATTAGTGCAGAATCCATCGGAACGATTCAACAAATTCAGGAAAGTGCTCAAAACCGATTCTTTGGTTTTCTGTGCGTACTCGTAAAAGATTTCCACTCTAGTGCGGTCCTCCTACAGCATCAATCAATACTTTTAAATGAGTTTCCTTAAAACCACAAATTGTAATTACCTGAATCATATCGTCGATAAGTACAAGGACGTATTGCAAAGTTTGATCCTTGGAGACATGGCCCAGCAAATTCAGGAACACTTTGGCGCTCTGCATGCGGTTCGCTTTCAGCAAATCTTGTCTTTTCTGCGCATCCGGTTGATCGAAAGCCATGATAAAATCGTAATCTTCCTGGGTAAGCATTAGGGACCTAAGAACCGACCGTTTTAACAATAAAAATCAAACAAATCAAAGTGACACTTACTGCATATAGGAGTGCCAGTTAACATGCTGAGTACGAATATCAGTGGCCCTTTGCTGCAGCACACTGGTGGCTGCCAGCATATCTGAAATGGCCCACATATTCATAATTAATTCGTTGTATTGTTGCAGATATAATGGAAAAAGCAAGCGGACAGTCGTGGAAACATCACGTGAGTTAAAAATATTTCTCTAATTTTATAAATAGCTGGGAGACTATTGTGGGGAATGTTTACAGTAGTGTGCCACCAGTTAAAAGCAAACTGTGAGAAGTGAAAAACAATGACGACGGGCAAGAGCGAAAGTTTTCTGGATGCGCTAATATGAAAAGGTCCAAAGGGGTGGGTTTTACACAATTATTTTTTCTTTTACCGATTTTGTCGTCGTCCAACGAGGTCATTATTTCTTTCAACTTCGGGTCGGTGCCCGTGGGGACTTGGAAATTAGCCATGTTGAGAATTTTCACCCGGAATTTCCACGAGTGGCGATGATTTTCTTCAAAATAGGTCGTAAAAGGTGCTCGCAGGACGATCAGCTGACACAGGTCTTATGATTGTGTGATTCAGAGCTGCCAACATAAAAAGGCGCGCTTAAAAACTTGAATTTTGCTTTAGTTTTATTTTAAAGGGTTTTCGTTTATAAAAAATTCTTGATTTCGATATAATTTTCCATTGGCCATGGTGAAATATAGATTTTGTTATTGTGAAAAGCCGGTAAATTGCTAAAAACTAAAAGGAAAACTTTTGTGGAGAAAAGGTAGGCAACTTAAGTAACTCAAGACTGTTTCTAATCAATTGTTTTTAATTTCCGTTAATTACACGTCATAAACGCTTTAAAGTACTAATAAAGTTAGGAAAAAAAAACGGCAAAATTATAATCCAGCATAGAAGAATTTTATTTGCATTAATTCTAGAAAGTCTCAAAATTTCGATGTAAAACCGTAAATAAAACAGTTTCAAAAACGAAGAGAAAATTTCAATTAATTTAGAAAATTAGAAAATTGACAGTAGTGTTTTGTTTTTAAAATATAATTTAACACTGGGCTTTGAAAACACGAAGGAAATTTCTTGATTATCCAAATAGGAGCTGAAAGGGATTAAAAAGGTTGCGAAAACAGGTCGCTAGAACGTTGAAAAGCCTTGAAGCCAATTATTCGGCAATTTCCTCCGTGCAACAACATTCATTTACCAGAGCGAGAGCATTAACGGCAATGTTACTTATTGGCTGCAGCGGACAGGGCCATTGTTTCGTTGGGTTGATAAAATTGCAGCAACCCTTAATCGGAGGGGAGCGCGTACTAAATGGACGCGAGCGCGCACATAAGGGCGGCAAGTGGCGAGAATTGTTGCGTATCGCACTCTTCAGTCTCGTCTCATCGTCCGCAAGTGCACAAAGAATCTGCAGGACAAATCGAGCAAGTGGTGGATCCGCAGGGACAGAATCAACAAGTACTACGAACTATCTTCGCCGTAATATCTAATTAATCGCTTCCTGGTTAAATCGAATCCGAGTCCCACTTCAATCGTAAAACTTTAATTAGACGCAATTGAGGTGAGTCCTACTTTTTAACGACTTTTCTTTTTCCCTTTTGCGACTTTTAATATTTGAACGCGCACAATAATGGCACTTTATACGATAGATACATATTTTATTATTTTATTGCGGAATAAAGTTTTGTCATTTGTTTTATGTGTTCGATCGTTAAAATGTTTAGAAATTGGTCGTTTGTGCGAAGAAAATAGCAAATAAAATAGTTAAGGCGGTAATTAACGACATAATTAAAAGATTTAATAGTGTTGTTGTTTTTTAATTATATGTAAGGGTTCTTTCGATTAGTAAATTGGTTATTTTTGAGGGTGAAGATGTGCAAGGATTCGTCTGCTATGGATGCAATCAAATCCTTAAGGGATGCGCGCACGCAAAAACAAATCTAAAAATAGTATCGTTTTTTTTTTGTAAGTCCTTTGACTGTTTTTCCAAAAAAGATAAAAAATTATTTGAAATCTTCAAACATTTCATTTTTAATAAAAAAAAGTAAAACTTTTGGATGTTATCAAAGGAAATAAAGTTCATGAATTTCATGTGTTAATGTGTGATCGGAAAAAGTGCCAGTGGCTGAATTTCCAGCTTATGTTAAGATCAAAAAGTCAGCATAACCGAAAAGCGACAGATTGTAATAACAGAACGTTGCAGAAATTGGAAACAATCTAAACGTGAATGACAAAAGCGTCGAAAGTCAATAAGCACAGTGTAAATTTAATTATTTTCCACTGCAGATTGATACGGACATTTACATTACGTAGTCATCGAAAACCGATGCTTTCAGATTTACTCATCCATCACAAGTAGAAAAAAAAAATTGTTTCTCTAATGCTTCGGCAAACATTGAACGACGATAGGGAAGTTAAAGTTCATAGCCCTTTTTGCTCTCAATTCATTTTAACATATATTTTTTTCTAATCTCTAATTGTAAAACAATTGAAGAAAGAATTATTTTTTCGTCTTTTTAATTTGTTTGGAAACAAATGTTTTTTTAAATGATTTTCTAGAAAAGACAAAAACAACAAATATTTACTACAATTAACTATATAATTTTTGAGTTGTTATAACTCTAGTTATACATAATTACAAAAAACCTAATTTACATGAATTACTTGAAGGTTGTACAAAGAAAGAAACTAATTAAAACAAAACACATAAGGTTTATGAGTTACCATGGCAACTAAAAGGGTAATGCAGGAAAGGGCGAATCCAAGCGCTTCATACACTTATTAGCCCGGGGGAAATTTTCTTCATGAAAATAAAAACTTTTTTGTTAATTATCCATATAGAATTAAGAAGAGGTGAAAAGCATCGAAAATGTTGATGATGAGGAGCAGCAAAAAGGTGCGTCAGGAAAATATGGTGGTGAGAGATGACGACTCGTTGCGGTCCATCAGCTCGGAGGACGTGTCGGTGGTCCCCAAAGGATACTGCTGCACGGGCAAATCGAATCCGGCTCACGGACGTGGCCGGCGACTTCATCTGTTGCAAATGCTAATATTGCCTTTCATCCCCATTTGCGCCCTCATCGTTCAGACTGCGTTCTCCCTCAACAACATAATGCTATACAGGCAGGAAGTGCGCGGAATAGACGTGCAGGTAAATATTTTTCTTCTCTCCTATTCCCCTTTTTTCCCCATTTTCGTCTCCGTGCGGTCCTTGCAACCAACCCCTGTTTCTAAAGATTTCAAATATTGGTTCTGCGTTCTGCCATCTTTATTATTTTTTTTATAAGGTGCTTGAATGCGAAATATCCCTTTCCCTACTTTTTATTATGTTGTTTTTGGTGGTTTTCAGCTTTTTTTTTTATTTTTATTAAAAATTTAGTTTTTTTTTTAAATATAATTTGGTTTTGATTTTATAGTGCAAAAGTATTTTTTTTCGAAAATTCCTTGAGGTGCATGTTTCTTAGGTAAATATTTTTCCGATCTATGTAATAGAAACCGTGGGCTTTTAAATTTATTAAATTTAATTGTATTTTCTTCCGTTCTAAAAAAAACAATATTTTATTCATTTAAAAATAAATTGCATTTTTCTAATTTTCCTCACATTTTAAATTTGTTTTGTTTTTTTGTTTTGTAAAAAAAAATCCTTAATAACACCTTTTAAACGACATTTTCATAATTTCACTTCTACATTCGCATGAATAAAAGTGACGTTTTCTAAATGGATATATGCGTAATGAAAGTGTAAAAAAAAGAGGAAGGGTGAACTCCGATAAATTTTCCGCTGTCGATGAAAGTGAAAATTAATTGATATGAAAAGGTGTTTGCATTAGGGCCGAGCCCTTTATTACTATTTATTACAGTGGTAATTAAGTCATTGGCATCGCAGCATAAATTCACCGCCGTCTCTAAATTAGCAATAGAAACAGAGACTTCTGTAATGAACGCCTGATGTCTCATTCGGAAAACTTTCTTAGAATTCTTGCAGTTCCGAACCTAATTGCTCATTCATCAGTCTTTTTTTAATAATAATAAAAAGTAATTATAAATTTCAGATGATATTCTTTGCTATAATTAAACCATTTATGAAAATAATTTACTTGATTGGATTTAATCTATTCAAAAATTAATTAATTTTATAAGTAATTTCCTCTTCGTATTGAATAACATCAATAAACTTTTAACATTTTACCATATTTTCCTTTTACTTGTTTTAAAGTTACCTTAAATTGCCTTCTTTAGAAGTATCTTAAAAAACAAATTAAAAAGCATTATCGCCGAATGTAGAACAAACAACAAAATGAAATATTAATTAAATTTAAAGGGTAGATAAAGTCGCCCAACACCTTAATTACCCCACTGAAGATACTAATCATTTATAATTACCATTCACGTGGGCTTCAAAGGTCTATACACAGGTGGTATCATCACTGTGGAAAAACACGGTGAACGAGTAATCGAATATCCTTAAGGATAACCATCACAGCATTTCATTCAATTTATTCGCTGGATCGCACGAATGTACGTAGATGAAATAATAAAGTATTTATGAGTATGTATTACGCAACCCAAGAGCAGTTTATGAAGTTTTTAAAATGGGGTGCCACTTTCCATTATTATATATTGTTCCAGAAAACGTTTCCGTTCATGCGTGAACCATAAATGTCCTGCTGCTTTTTTTCACACTTTTTGCTTGGATTTAAAATCTGGTTTTTTTTTTAACTTTGCGATTTTTATTTTATTATTTTTATTAAAAAAAAAGATGCATGCAAAATGCAAATACATTTGAATAGAAAATTTATTGTGGGAATAAGAAATGTAACAGATGATGTGCACATAAATCAAGTTTCGTATTTCCTGTTTTTCGCCCTTTTGTTCTACGTTTTATGCTTTTCCGAAGGGTGCGCATTTCATCCACTTCAAAACTCTTCCTGTTTCACCTCTACAGGGTGTCAATTATAGACTGGTATCCTGGTATTGCGATATTTGAATAACTTTTTTAATATTGTGGGTTGATACAAAAGATTATAGGATTTCAACAATTTTTGAGTTCCAAAGATTTTTTGTTTTTGTTTTTAGGGGAAACTATAGTTGGCTATGAACTTTTTTTCGGGATTAATAAATAATAATTTAATAATAATTAAATGATATGACTTACTATTTGTGTTATCTTTATGCACACCCACTAGATAATTTTATAAAAACCGCCCTACTTTTCGGCAAAAGCATTTGCATTGTAGTAAGATGGTTTTCAATCGCCAATCCTTGATTATAACTATGGACTAGATCTAGTGACTTAGGTGACTTAGGATAATAATCCTAATAATAATAATCCAAAGTAATAATTTTGGCGAAATTAGAAATGTTGTATTTATTTAATTTAGGGTTATTTAAAGTGACCACCGAGTTAGTTTTTCTTATTATTTTTCTTACCAAATTCAACTCGTAAGTAATGTATACTACTTAAATTTCGCCTTTAACTAACTTTAACTTTTTAATTTTTTATATGATTTTTATGATAATATGCCGTTTGTTTACTTGTACATATGTATAGTAATCGAGCAATTTTTCTTTTGAAAATTCAAAGCAGGTGTATTTATTTTTCGTAAAAATATACAACTCCCGTAAGGCTTTAATAAAACGCGTACTTTTCTTTGCAAAAGTAATTACTGAACAAACAAAATAATTAAATAGCTACATCGCTGAATTCAGAAGCAATTATAGCTATTTAATAACTGGATATAGTGAACTATGATTTCCATTTAAAAAGTAAAAGTAAGTTCATTATTTACAATCCTTAAAAATTAGGCTAACTGTGTAATTTTCATTAAATTAATTGTGTTCTTCTACGTTAAATAGTTTTCGTACAATCAATTAATATTAAACAAAAATAGACTGAAATAAAATTTTCAGTATTTCGGGGACAGTAATTTGGGAACCAAAAAGTGTTTTCAAACGCGACTTGCCTTCTATGAGAATATGAGATGACCTAATAATTGTTTTTTACAGTTTCAACTGGAATCTCTATTTTTACTTTTGGGGTTGCCTAATTTACAAACAAAGGGGGACTACATTTATGTCACACCGTTTATCTATGCCGTTTACTTTAGATCTGGGGGCTCGCTAAAATTTTAAATGACAAAAGATAAATGTAGACTTATCAAATAAAACTTTTCTTATAAGTTTTTTACGCCATATAATTTTTAAAATTATTTTGAATTTAAAATGATATTTTTTGAGATTTTTTTCTCGAACACCTTGTGCAAATTATGGAATACAATTTTATTTAATGTAAACGTACATTTCTCCGTAAAAATTAATAAAAATAATTGTTCAATTTGTTTAAAAATTGTAAAAAATATGATTTTTTAAATAAGACACTGAAATACCTTGAAAAGTAGACCTAATAGAAACCTTTTTTTTTCAAAATCGTTTTTATTTTGAAAAGCGAATCTAAAAATGAAAAAAAAAGTGGGATGTACCATTTAAAATATCAAAGTTGATATCATTTTCCGGTATAACCGGAAGTGTTCAAGGGTTGAAAATATTTTAGGTAAGTGGGGCATTGGGAACAAGTATGAAAGAAAAAATGGCCTATGTGCTATAGTTCTCCCAAAACAAATGCCCCAAGCTTAAAAACGAATACCCTGTATTTATTATAGCGGATGATTTTTTTATGTTCACTGTACTATACTGATAGTATTGAAAGTAAACCACCCTGTATAACATTCGTTTAGACGTGCAAAACTCATTATTCTCGCGTACGTATTAATTGTCTCACTTGTCGATTACAATTTTTCCATAAATTTGAATGTTAATTAAAGCGCATTCTTGGTAAACATGTTAATAATGTTACTAATCGCTCTTGATAAATTGTCCATCCCACTGGAACCATCGTATTCGCACTATTTTTTTTTTTTATTATTTACATCGTTTATTTTATTCCCTTAAATTAATTAAGTCACTAATTGGTTTTGTGTGTGTTTTTTGTGGTTTGTATTTAAATGAAATAATGGTACAAATACGTGTAACACAGGTAACAGAAGCCACAAATTTAGGCAAAGTGGTTACCCAAATGCAATTGGAGCGATCCGAGGTGGCCTTCTATGTTTACACCAATGGCAGTACTTTAAGGTATGGCCTTGTTTGCTTCGAAATTATAATATTTCAATTATTTGTCGTAATTTATTCTTTCATTTTATTTGAGGGACAGGTGGAATTTAACGCAAAGATTCGAATTGACCAATGCCTCTTTGGTGGCGATCAGTACATGGCCACCAATTTATCTATCGGAACAGGATGGACGGTTATTGTCCTTGGATAAGGATACTTTTGTCACGCGTCTTGAGGAGTTTAGGTAAAGATCACTTTTATTATTTACAATATTTACATTGCTTGTTTCTTTGCGCTGTCAGTTTTCTGTTTCAATTTATAAATATTTTATTACTTTTTAAGAACTTAAATTGTGGCAAAATTAAATTGAATAAAAATTTAAAATATTGTTTTTTTTTTTTTTTTTGAAAAAAAAAAGTATCAAGGATTTTGCACTTTATAACAAATTATGCATTAAAATATATAACTTTAAAGTATGTCCTGTATTAAAGGATCTAGCAAAATAAAGTTTTCTTGTAGCGCTTAAAACTTGTAATTTCAACTTTGAAATATCTATATAGAAGAAAGTCTCCGAAAAGTTTATTTTCGTTTATTAGAGTAAAAAAGCTAACTGAAAAAAAAGTGTTAATAAAATTCTTTTTTTGATTTGAGATTAAAATTTTAATCTTTCTGACCGCAAAAAGGAAGCCAAAAGAAACCCAATAGCCGCAAAATGTAATCCATAGCAACCTACATCCAATTACCGCAATGCAGCTCTTAATTTACCCCCAAATGATCTCGGAAGAGACCCCAATGCCAACAATATCCGCATATAATGGGAAATAAACAAATTGGTCCATCCAATTATCCTCCCTTATTAAATAAACATCGACCGCCAATAACCGATGACAATCTAAAGTAAGTACTAATAAGGAAAAAATTATCCTTCGCCATTTGCAGACAAAAGATCTCGCAAGAGGAGAGCACGATGGCCGAAGTGCTGAATTGGTACACGTCGGTGAACGCGGCCCTTCTGGACCACTTAACGAACCACATAAAGGAAACCGATAACAGCGGCGTTTGGCGATACCTACTGGCTTTCAAGAACTTGCTGCGAAGCATCGAGAGCACCGGCATTGCGAGTGTCTACGGCGTCAATTACTTCGGACGCGGCGTCCTCAAAGGCAACAACTATTACAATTACATCTATCACGACGCGGTGGCCAAGGATCTGCTCAACGGATCCTTAAATTACGTGCCTATGCTTAAGGATGCCTACAGGGCCCTCACTAGCAATATGAGCAACTACGGCACCATCAAACGAAGGTGGTTCCATTTGTTATTCCTTTGTTTGTTTTAATTTTGTTTATTTTATGAATTTTGTTTTGTTTTGTAAATTTGCAGAAATGATATAATAATGTTGAACCAGCCGCGTTGGCCCAACATAACGGAAGCGATTGGATACTTCGAGTCCATAGCAGAGTACACCGACGAATTGCGCAAGTTGCAAAGTAAACTAAGAAATACACTCAGGTTTCTCACTGTTAACACAATTAACTCGAATGCGGTGTCAATTAAACGCGCATCTCTGTAATGCATTTCCAGGAACTACGTGAGTGCCAATTTGAGGGACGCTGCCAATAAGGAGGCCATAGGTATCGCTATCCTGGTGGTTGTCCTTGCCGTTTCGCCGGTCATCATATTCCTCGTTCGAAATGCTGTTTCCACCATTCAGGTTTTTTTATCTTTTCAATGATTTTTCTTCTTTCTTTTTAATAATTCTTTTCATTAATTGATTTGCAGTTATACGCAGCGAATTTGGCTTTCAAAGCGAAAGAACTGAAGAGGGAGAAACGTAAAAGTGATACTTTACTGTTTCAAATGTTGCCCACAAGTGTTGCCACTCAGCTTAAACAGACGCGACAAGTATTTAACAATTGCTTTTTGTAATTATTTTTTCCTATCGGGGATAATTTCAGGTTCCCGCTGAGTATTATGCTTCAGTTACAGTTTATTTCAGTGATATTGTTGGATTTACAGAGATTGCTGCTGTCAGTACTCCGTTAGAGGTAATTTTTTCACGTACTTCTTCATATAATATATTTCAAATATTCAAATGAAAAGATATAAAAGGGAAAAAGTTAAATAAACGTTAAGTTTTAACATGTTTTAACGTCATCGTTGTATTTCTGATTTCTTTTCTTTTATTGGAAAGTAATATTGATTCAAAAGACAATTTATTAGTTTTGTTAGTCTTTAAAAGTTTTATTTTCCCGAAAATTCTGAAATTAAATCTAATAATCCGTTGATTTATCGTTCTGCGCAAATCTAAAAAGTTTCTTATAAATTATTCATTACATTTTAACTCATGTAAGATATAAATGTATTTTTTAATGCATTCTCCCTTCGGATAAACAGCACCACTTATATTTATTACTTTCCCGGAAAGTTTTACGTCATTTTTTATGACCGTCACTTCAAAATGAGACCAAAAAGAAGTTTTGTTTGTAGTTTATTTTTGTTTTAAGTATTTTGTAAAATCATAATCATAATCATTCTAAATGAATCCTGTTTTTTAGGTCTGATTAAAAAAAAATTTACTCATTAAATTTATTTTTTGGTGTTTTCATTTTTCAACTAAGAAAGTAGTCTCACTAAAACCCACAACAAAAAATATTACATTTTTTATGGGTGTATTTAATGTGTGAAAGCGAGGTGAAATTCACGGACCTCGGTAATCCAAAAGCTTAGACTTTCAGCAAAAGCCTTTGCTTTTCCACCTTTGGCAAAACTCTGCCAAAAACTTAATCAATATCGCTTTTCCAAGTCGCCATCTCTACGCATTCATTATGTGCAAGAAAAACTTTACCAATAATATATTTCAGGTCGTTACATTCCTGAACAAAATCTACAAACAATTTGATGCCCGTCTGGAATGCTACGACGTCTACAAAGTGGAAACCATCGGCGACTCCTATATGGTCGCATCCGGTCTGCCGGAGAAGAATGGCAACAAACACGTCTCAGAGATAGCCAGCATGGCTTTGGACCTTTTGGCCGGTTCGTCGCAATTTAGGATCCCGCACCGGAAAGAGGAACGATTACAAATAAGGAGCGGTGCACATACGGGGCCAGTGGTTGCTGGTATTGTTGGCTCCAAGATGCCCAGATACTGTCTTTTTGGTGATACAGTTAATACCGCGTCCAGAATGGAGTCCACGGGAGAAGGTACTTTTTTGGAATAGTTTTTATTACACCGGGTGCATCAAATTGGTTTCCCACTTAAAAAACCATAAATGTTAGAAGAAGAAAAATTCATAATACTACATTTTCAAGATCAAATCTTCCTAAAACAAAAATCATCTTTTGTTTCTTTGTTTATGGCTAGTGCCTAATTAAATGTTCTGATTTATTTGCAAACGAGATGAGAAAAAATATGAGATTTTTTTAACAATTCTTAGAAGGGTTCTTGTTTTCTTAGTTTCTCATAAAAATACTTTGTTTGTCTTGGGTACTTCTAAAATTCTGCACTTCTAAAGTAAAACAAAAACAATTTCTATAAGAACTCATATCATGATAATAATGATTATTTATTTGAAGCAAGTCAAAGAGCAAAACTACAAATTGTTTGATTCTTTGCATCAGAGAATACGCTGATTCAAAAAAGTAGCTTTTTTGGTTGACATAGTTAAATTAAAACACAAAAATGAAAATGAAATAACCCGCTTTTAAGTTTGATTTAGTTATTAACAAGAAAAGCCATCTTATAGCGGCTTTTCCCTTAAAAAAAATTGTTTTTTCTAGCTACTACAGTATTCGAAAACCCCAAAAAGGGGCAACCAATTTGATACACCCTGTACAAATTAATGTAGAAATAAACTATGAAGAACTAATAAAAAAAAATTACATTTAAAGCATCAAAAATTCACATAAGCTTGGAATTTAAAAAAGCGCTGGACTCCATCGGGGGATATCGGACCGAACACAGAGGCTTAGTTGACGTGAAGGTATTGTTTAAGTTTTTGCAATTTTTCACAATGGTTTTAATTTAAGAAATAAAATTGATTTTCAAAATAGGGCAAAGGGCTTTTGGATACTTATTGGCTCACATGCAAAGAAGGGGGCGCCAACAGAAGTGTCGAAATGGACACTCCAGCATACTTTACGGTATTTGTAAAACTGCAAAACGAAATCTCAAGATGTGTAAGTGGTGTGGTTTCAGGACGAAGATTCCGACGAGCCGATTTTTATGCGCCGAATTCGCGGCGAATGTTACAGTTACTAGTGTTTGGTTTTTTTTTTTTTTTTTTTTTTTTAAGTTTATTTTCCAAGTGTGTCGAATACAACAAAACGTTGCTTCTTGGTCGTCGATGGCGTTGGCTGTGTATATAATGGCGTTATATACTAATTATTTATATATATTATATAATACTCTCTCCAAAAATCATCATCGTTTGTAAAACACCGTTATCCTAGATATATTATTTACAAAACAAACAACAGTCTAACAAACAAACAAAATTTTCTATATTATGTATCACTTGTATAGTATGTGCATGTTACTACTTAGAGTTGCCTCAAGAACAGTCTTCGGATCATTTGTTTTTAGATATAGGTATATGTAATTGACTCGCGGTGTAACTCTACAGATAATTCCTTTGTACCTTGTTCACCATCTTATTGCTTTGTTCGTAAAACAGCCAGAACGTGAGCGACCAAGGGGCCATTCGCAGCCAATTGGGCACAAATCCCTTGAAGAGAGCCGTCACTCCTTCACTGCGCACCGTAATAACCGCGCAGTCCCACGTAGATTTGTAAAAAGCACCTCTGAAAGCAGTTGAAAGTTGTCAAAACAGAAGGTTTTTTTTTTATTTAGAGGCAACTTGCTTTCCGTTTGCGTCCACCGGCTGGTTCATTATGCGCGTTTTAATGGTGTCGGCAGGAGTGCCCAGTACGGCAGCTACCAGTCCTGCACAAAGAGAGCCCATCACGTGGATCGTCGTGCCATCTGGTAGACCGGTGTGACGCAAGAAGAACTGCTTGGATGTATCGTAAGTGGTCAGATCACCCAAGTTGACTAGAGCTGCTCTTTGAGCATTAGGAACTACACCTGCAATACAAATTTAGATTAGTTTCTATAAACATTCCTTCTTTTATTTCTCTCATTATAGAGGTCGTCGCCACAACTGCGATACCTTTGAAAAGTCCTTTGAATCCGGATTCGCGTACTATGCTCAAAAAGGCGTCGTGAATGCCGTGCACCCTTGGCGGTAACTTCATAAGTCTTCTTTTGCCTTCCATCTGCAGTTGCACCTTGACAACGTCGGCCGGATTGGCCAAAATTTGGCTCACAGTACCCGCTGTGATTCCACCTGTTGATTATAATTATTGGCTCATCAAGTACTTACAGTCCAAAAGCAACATCGGAAAAAAAAAAGTGGCAACTTACACACCGCCGATTTCCAAACAGGCAAATAATTATTATTGTCGGCATTGAACACTTTGTCCCTGAGCATTTTGTACATGGCCATCCTGCATCCCGAATAAATGCTATGGCGCACGAACTGTGCCGGTATTCCTTGCCACAATTTGAAGAATCCTTCCTCTTTTATGATGCCCAGTCCTGTACGCATCATTCCTCTATGGGCTACCTGTAAATAACACCCCTTTCAACTTGAAAATTTTATGGCGAAAGTGAGAAGAGGGACATTTCTGGACTCCAGTTGTTTATTAGCAATCTCCCCTTGAATTTGCAGTCTTGTTTTGGTCAGGTCCAAAGGATAGGTGACCACTTCCGCTGCGAAGGCCCCCATTACCGATATGATGTACGTGCAGAGGAACGTATCCGCCAGCGGTTTCCGTTCCGAAGGTAATGGCACTGGAATTTGCGGCATTTTTGCTTTCAAATTCCTGAAAAATTCAGCATTTAAATAAGAGATTTAGTTTTTTTTTGGAGATTAAAAAAAACGCGTTTCTATTCATAGGTTTTGCATAATTTACGCCACTGAAATGAAAAATTGCTTGTTTTTCTTATATTATGTCACGGAAAATTGTACTTTATTGCTTTTATCGTGAAAATAACTTTTGCAAATAGCAACAACTTGTGACTCAGAATGTTAATTTAACAGTGAATGCGATGCCGTTATTACAGGCAGCGAAAGCATTGTTTAAACGATTTTCGAAATTATGGATTTGCATGTTTCCAACCATAGACCTATAATGAATGGACACACTGATGAGAGAGATAGACCGAGGAAAATGCACATAACCGTGTGGACGGGGCAGTTGGCTGTGACTTGACGAAAAAAAACTCAAATTTTTG
>JASKGO010000065.1:0-14727 GCA_030556065.1 Holobus sp. GC000080
TTTAAATAATTGTACATTCAAAGAATTTTCCAATTTTATGAATTACCTTTCGAGATATGATTTTTTTTATGAACGCTCATTACCCCGAACATTTTTGGAAAAACCCTAATAGCAAAAGAACTATTAGGGGTAGGAAGAAAATTTTCAAGCAAATATTAGTTTAATTTTGATTCTTAATCATAATCTTAAATAAAAATTGGGGTATCACATTTAATCAAACAAAGTTGACATTTACTTCCGGTATAACCGGAAGTGGGGACTATTTTAGGGGACCTAGAATTTGACCCAAACTGGTAATGGTGAAAAAAACAAACTGATATATTTTATGGTTTTCCCATAACGAATGCCCTAGGATGCAAAAAAAATACCCTGTATATATTTAAAATTTTGCATTGCGCACCTACAAAGTGTTTTTTTTAATATGTCAACTTTTGGTTATCTTTGTAATACGATGTCGTTACTCAAAAAGTATTCAATCATACAATTATCAAATTAAACTTTACTTAATGTCTTCTTTACACCGAATATCAATAAAAAAATGGGCAGTTCCATTCGAAAAAAATAAAGTTATACTTATTTTAGTTTAAAAAAAAGTTTCTTAGACACCCGGTACAATTTGAGCCGTTAGTAATGAATATAATGTATGAACAGTGCACAATTCTTGATAACAATTGTCAATTACCAAATGAATCATTTCATTATATCATTAAAAATGGGAGAGATATGAATTATATGATCTATTTCTTGGCACGGCAATTTTGCCAAAAGTTTTAGTGCTTAGGATTTTGCAACTGAACATGCATATGAGGGGTGAACCCAATGAAGTAGATAAAGTTTTGTTTCATCTATAAATAATCTAGTAGCAATTACTTAAATTTCTTAACATTTTATTTGGGTATTGCCGTCGGTTTTGAAATAACCGGAAATGAGTTATAGCCGGAAAAGTTGGCATGATACATAGAAGCTTTTTTTTACAAAATCTTCTTTATTTTCCCTAAGGAATCAAAATATGAAATAAAAATTGGGGTGTTCAATTTGAAACAACGAAGTTGATGGCTACTTCCGGTATAACCGGAAGTTGTACCAGTACGCCAATACTAGAATAATGTAGTTCATTTCCTAAAAGTGGATCATGGGACGTTTCAGAACTCTGCAATTTCAAGTTTCCATAATAAGTTAATAGGTCACTCTACTTGGGAGACCCTGTAGATGAAACACAACTTTTCACGTTACTATGCCAACTTATCATTGTTTGCTATGTATTATAATAAAAATGTGTGTGTTTTTAATAACATAAAAAGTATATATATTTGATAGAAATAACGACCGTACACTTTTCTTAAAGGTCTTTTTAAGCTTAATTTAAATAATTAATAAAATATGGGTGGTTCCATTTAAAATAATAAAGTTATTTCGTTTTATAATATTCATTTCTTCTGATTATTTTTTCGAACACCCTGTGCAATGAGTGTAACAAAAATAACTGCAACTTTTGCACTCATACCTTGGTAATAATTCACAAAAAGAATAATTTAATTATCTTTTAAAATAAGCAAGGTTTGATTTTTTTACCGAAACACGAATTTTATCAAAAATAACCGGAAGTTGACAATGGATATTTCAAAAGTATCTACGATAGAATTTTTTTAAAATAAAATCGTCTTTATTTTTATTAAGGAATCAAAATATGAATTAAAAAATGGGATGTTCCATTTAAAAAAATTAAGTAAGTAGCAACTTCCGGCACAACCGAAAACGACATAAAGTCGAAAATATTTTCCGAGAATGAAGCATTTGCTTAAATTAAGAAAGGAAAAGAGAAAATTAAATTTGCTTTAATAGAAGCCCTCCCGCTCTCGTGAAACACCCTGTATCTACTTCATTGGGTGAACCATTCTACATTGTCATAATAGCTGTATAACAGTAGCGAAAACGTTTTGTTTTAGTGGCCCGCAGGAGAAGAAAAGAGGGAAGACCGCGAAGACAACGGACGACGTTCAGTAGCGAGCAAACGCTCCGTTTGGAGATCGAGTACCAACGAGCAGAGTACATTAGCAGAGGCAGAAGATGCGAATTAGCGGAATCGTTACGACTCTCCGAGACCCAAATAAAGATTTGGTTTCAGAATCGACGAGCCAAGGATAAGCGGATCGAGAAGGCGCAACTCGATCATCATTATCGGAAGCTGCTGAGCGGTTTCCATCAAACCCTTTGTCCGATTTGCTTGGAGAGCCCCTGCTATCACACCACTATTTTGTTACCAAATATTTTATGCTCGGCGGTTAATGAACAGAAGTCTACTAACGATTTGAATGCTTCTTAAAAGATTTTTGTTTTATTTTATCTTGTAAAATCTTATGAAGTAGAATCTTTAGTAATTATTGTAATACCGGGTATTACACTTTCCTATGGTCGAACGGAAAGTGCAATAGCCGGTATTTTTTCCAACGAAATAGATTTACCAATTGAGTTTATATTTATTAAGCAACTTTAAATTTTAATAAAAAATCTAATAACCTGAGGAAGAAGTTAACATTTTATGATAACTGATAAATTTTAATTAATTTCGTTACTTTTTGACATTCCTAACATCTTCCCCTTGCTTACAATCTTAAAAAAACGATTTTTTAATCAAATATTTATGTTAAATAGTAATTGTCTTGTAAAAACTGTTTAATTATACATCGTAATAATAAAAAAGCAAAGTTGGTTCTTCATGTTATCCTGCATTACAAACAAAAAAATGTCAATTTAAAATTATTTTTCATTTACCATTAAAACATTTTCAGAGACAAATAATTATGATCCTAAAATAATAAATATACAAATATTATAAAGGGTCTCCCAAGTTGAAGAAGAAGACAAACGAACACAACATTTTTTTTCACTAAAATCTCAGAAAGTAATAATTTTAGAACTTTTTGCTTCAAACCCTTTTGTTTTAAAATAATAGAGAATATGGTAAAAAAAATTAAAAAGGAGGGTATTCATTTAAAAAAATCAAGTTATTACACTTTTTCGACCTCAGTTTAATTTTCCTTTGTGAGGGCCCTTTAAAAAAAATACACCTTGATAAGGCATACAAAAAAAAATTATGAAGTTACCATAAAAAATGATAAAGTTATGATATTTTTCTGATGACACCAATTTTGTCAAAAATAACAGGAAGTGAGTTATAGCCGGAAAAGTTGGCATGATACATAGCTTTTTTTTTACAAAATCGTCTTTATTTTCAATAAGGAATCAAAATATGAATAAAAAGTGGGGTGTTCAATTTGAAATAACGAATTTTTTGGGTACTTCCGGTTATACCGGTGTGCGAATACAATAATAATGTAGATCATGTCCTAAAAGTGGATGATGCGAAGTTTCAGAACTCTGCAATTTCTTGTTTCCATAATAATCTAATAGGACACTCAACTTGGGAGACCCTGCACACTATTTGCTAAAGTTAGAATTATACCATTATACTTTTTTAATAATTATTATAATTTTGGTTTTATGTTATTTACTCTGTCTTAATTATTGAAATAGTTATTTGCCGCTTGCAGGAGACCAGCTTCAAGACAAATGTTTCAATTGAATAATTGCAGTTTAAACAATTTTTTTTGCATCATTCTAAGAACCAAACCGTGTTAATTCAAATTAGCAGTTAAATAATTACCTACCTTTCAGAGAGTCCGATAATGAGCGAGCCCTGCGTAATCCTGCAATAACCATTAAAAAGGGCGCGTGGCTCGTTTAATTAAGCAAACAGAAAGTAGATCCATTATCAACCTATACAGAACGAGGTTCATCATCTAAGAGAGATATAAAAATATCGTGTCGGACAATCATCCATCGAGCCAAGTGAAGCGCACAGATGATGCGATACCTCACAAAAGAGACTAGATTACCCTCCTCGTCCTGCTTGCTGTTACTGCTGCTGCTAACAGTGCAGGCAGTGCGCCTTGGGGCAGCCAGCCAGCTAGCCAGGTGCCGTTTCCCGCGGTACGCTTTAAATACTTGACCCTCTTCAGCTCATCATCTTCCCTTTTTATCATCGACCCACCTAGCCAACCGCACGTATAGCCCATTTTATTGCGATATTAGTATTTAGGGCTCGTTAAGTAACAATCCGGCAATCTAAGATTAAGAACATACATAGGTGCGCCCATTGTTTGCTGCAATCACATCGCAATAACCAAAGAAGAATTTCTTTTCTTCCTTTTTTTTTAGTAAATACAACTCAATAATTTTTTCTCATCTTTATTGTAAAGAATGCGATTTTAGAAATATATTATTACAGCGGCTAAAATAGGTAAAAAAAATCTTACCCTTAAAATCGGCTAGAATTTGGAAACTTCTGAAACAAGAGACTTACTTACTGCATTAGCTTCATCCCCATTGCGACCAAGGCCTTTTCTCTATATCTGTGAACCAGCAACATCGAAAAACTTACAATTAATCAACGATAATTTGATTGTGAAGACACAAGAATGCGATGATAAAATTATTACAACAGTCAAAAAAGGTATTACTTCTTTTGCATATGTGTTACCAGGAACTAAGTAATTTACTATTAATTTATATTTTTAAAATTATTTTTTTGTGTTTGTTTTAATAATAACAATTTTCTAATTAATTTGCAAAGTTGTTATATTTAAAAAAAAAAAACTTCAAAAAAATGTTGACCCACATTTTGTTATAAATTTTCGAAAAGATAAAATATTTAAATGGTAGAAACAAGATATGGCACGAACTTCGAAAAAAATATCAAAAGGGACTTCGCATTATAGACTACAACGTAAGTATTTGAATGTTTCAAAAAATTATAATGGGGAGCAGAAAAAAAATTCCTTGAAATTTCCTATGGTCGGACGGAAAGTGTTAATACCCGCGATAACCAAAAAACCATTTCGTCCATTTCGTTAAACTAAATTAAAAAAAAAAAGATTTTTTAATAATCTCAAAACTCAGATTTGACTTTAAAATAAAGCAAAAAAAAGTTTTGGTTAAACCGAATGTGTTTCCAAATTTAAATTTGTGTCAATCAATCGGAAATATTGCCTTATATTAAGGTCTAAATTTTTACACAAAATGGTCTGGAAAATTAAAAAAAAAGACGGGTGAATCTAAAACCCTTTCTCCCGGTATATGAATAAAAACAATCATTACTTTAAAGTTCTTAGTGTCCACAGCAAAACAATTAAACTTTGTGTATAAATAACTTAAATTAAACAACTTTATCATCGCAAAAACGTGCAAATGGGTGGCAATAAAGCAATTGATGCATGAATAAAAAACTAATGCTAACAAATAATAAAAAAATAATAACTAAAACAAATAAAAACAAACCAAATGCCCAAAATTAAAAAAATAATAATAATAAGCACTCAAGAAGGATAGTAATGCAAAGCGCTTTGCGATTAAAAACAAAAAGATATTAAAATAATGCTTTGCGTTAATCATTGAGTGAAAAAAAAAAAATCAGAAAAAATGGGTGAAAATTAATCAACGAAAAAATAAAAATGAATAGCATTAGTAGCTGAATCTGCATAATACTAAAAAACTAGAATTATAAAATAATTAACAATAACTAAAAAAAAAAAGAAAAAAAAAAGGGAAACATGAAAAACCATAATTAATATTTGTATAAAGAAAAATTAAATTAAAGACTACCTAACCCAGGTTATTCTGCTCTCTCACTCTCTTTCTCCTGCCTAGCAATCGTTTCTTGTTTTATTCATTACATGCTACAAGATAAGCTGACTTTTTTTGTTCTAATAAAAAAAAAATTTAAAAAATATATTTTTGGCATCAAAACCATATTCAATCAATTAATTATAAGTCAATCAATTGATCATTATTGAAATGATTATCCTTAAGCATGTTGTGTGTGATCTAAAAAACGAGTAAACCTGAGCCTTCCAGTAAGTCTTCAAAATTCAACAAATAAGATCTTAATATATAATATAGATAAAAAGTAATTAATAATAAAACAAAAATGCTAACATACATACCTAGTCTGTGCTAATTCTGCACTAAACTCACGACAACAGAGAAACCCTCAACTTCTCTACCACTATAAGATCTTTCTCTGAATCTCTCTCTGACTGATTGCTTTCTCTTATCGGAGAATTATCAAAATGCCCTCACACTTGCAGTTAGTTAGTACCTCGACTGACTGCCTCTCATCATTTGCTAATAATCTCTTGCTAACAAGTTATTAACACACTAACTCTATTCCTCTGTCCTGTTTTCTCTCTTCTTTCTCATTTATTTGATGAATATTCGTTCATTGTCATCGATCAATCAATCAATATATTGTAGGTATAATAAATTCATATCAAGACCATCATTGTCAGAGACACATACACATTTTAAACTACTAGGTAGATTATGATATCCTATTAACTAAGTAGAATTAACTTATTCTTGTTGTGTGTCAGCCGAAACCACTGCTACAATTAATTTACTTGTATTATGTCAGCGATTAATTAATGATTAAAAAATCCTAGAGGAAAATTCAAGAAAACACTAAATAAATATGTTTAAAAATGAAACAAAAAAGACGTTCTCAATAACATCCAGTATTTAAAGAATTAAAAAGGAGAAAAAGCAAACTAAAGAATCGAGTCGTTAATATGAACTTTCGATTGCAGTGAAAATCATCCTAAACGTACGTAGTCACACAATTATATAAAAGCAAGTAACAAAATGTATCTTATTAGATGCCGTCGCAAATTCTTCGAATCAAAAGAGACAATTAGTAAAGAATAAAAACGTATAAGAACGTTAAGCTTCCCTTACTATAACCTGGATCCTAACAATAATATAATTCGTTACTTGTGCGAATTGTGCAAGAAACTCAAATCGCCTGATGCTTTAAATATTACTTATCAACTATTTTATGCATTAATTATAGACTATTAATTTTAAGACAGTAGTAATAATAGTAGCGGTAGTAGTAAATTTGCTAATTACCACTACTTGTACAGCTAACCTATCCTGTTTTCTTTTCTTTTTTCATTTCTCATAAGCCGACGCGTAATTTTTCTCTTTCTGGCTAACAATAAGGTAAGTGAATCGCTTTTTGTGAATGTTGTGGTTGCACTTACATTGCATTTTAAAAATTCCATCAATACAGCGCTTTTTAGAAACGACGGTTTCCGCCTCCGGGTCCTCCGCCTCCCATATTGCCATTCTGATGGCCTCCGTAACCGCCGCCGCCACCTCCGTAATTGTTATTGCCGTGATTATTGCCTGCAACAAAAAACATATTTTAAATTAGTAGAAAAAAAATTAACAAACAAAAAGAAATTTACCATATGGGGCTGGCCTGTTGGATGGAAAACTGTTTCTCAAAGCACCAGCATTGTAATTCTGCTGGTATCCGCTGCCGAAATTATCGCTGGGTCCGTTGCCCCAATTGCTGGTATTGCCACCGCCGCTGTTACCATAGTTACTGGGCCCGTTGCCGCCGCCGCCCTGGTTGTTCCAATTATTCTGGTGTTCCCACGGACCGGTGGAAGGACCGTTGTTCCATCCGCCACCGCCACCGCCGCCGCCGCCACCACCTCCATGATTGTACCCTTGATTATTATTCATGTTGCTCCAATCACCACCGCCACCCATGTTACGGTTGCCGCCCCAATTGTTTCCACTGTTGTAGTGTCCGCGCGGTCCTCCCGGTCCTCGAGGTCCGCCGCGGTTACCGCCGCCACCGCCCATATTTCCAGCACCGCCACTTTGGGCCCTTTCCATTTCGGACTTGCTCAGAGCTTTCTTCACGTCCACATGTTTGCCGTTCACTTGATGGGAGCGACGCACTATTCGCACAAAGCAATAATTAATTAATTATTGAAATAATCAATAATAGTAAAATAATACTCACAGCAGATTTTGTCTACTGCATCATAGTCTTCAAATTCAATGAAACCAAAGCCGCGTTTCTTTCCAGTCTCCTTATCAGTCACAATGGTGCATGACAAAATATTGCCATAGTACTTGAAAGCTTCCCTTAAGTGTTCCTCTTCACAATCATCTTTCAGACCACCCACGAAAAGCTTCTTAACAGTTGCCCCAGCCTCGGGTCTGCCTATATCCTGCCTGGGGACGGCGCGTTTCGGTTCTACGACTCTTCCATCCACTCGATGTGGTCTTGCATTCTGTGCAGTGTCAACCATATGCTCTCTGGAATAGGTAATGAAGCCGAAGCCTCTGGAACGTTTCGTTTTCGGGTCCTTCATGACGACGACGTCGACAATTTCGCCCCATTGCTCAAAGTGTTTCTTCAGTGAATCATCAGTGGTCCGGTAATCCAAGCCTCCAATGAATAGTTTCCGGAAATGTTCCGGTTCGGTTTTGCAATCAATCTGAAATCGCAAATCGGCAACCGGAATATGGTAAAGCAAACCAAACGCTTCCTATTCACTCAATACTTGAATATTATATACTTACGTTCAGTTCGTCATTCATTTTAGTGGAGAGCTGTTATAAAATGATTAGCACTTTGTTTATGTTACTGGCAAACAATGGCGAATTTGGGCAATTTGTTTAATTTGATTGTAAAATTGTTTTCGATGCCAACGGCAATGGATGCCAAGATGCACAATGGCGTTGCTCAAGGATGAAGTTGAAGCTTGAAAATTGACTAATTAAAACAGAAACAACAGATATCAGGACTTGTGTGAAAGACAAAGACCTCATACAAAATAAACCGTATTGTGGTGCTATCTGTGTTTTGAAATCATAGTTTTTGAATAAACTTTGACTATGCGTTTAAAGATGTCGCTAGTGCCGCACAAGCTGATTGGAAATGTACCAAGCAAGAGAAAAACAAAAACACAACAAAACGTCAAAACAGCAAATTTTATAAACTCTGCTGCTCTCGTAAGATCAGAGCAAAAAATATTTCCTTTGTGCAATGGTGTGAAATACACGTCAAAAATACCAAAAGTGCTCTTCACATTTACATTTGAGTAAATCAAGTAAGTACAACTAATTATCAGCACTTTCTTCAAAATCACATTAACCTTTCATATTACTTCCTGGTTCATTTTTAGAATCCTTGTTTTGTTTAACGCTGCTACAATTTGCTGCGATTAAGCATCATGCAGTGTATGGAATTAAGTGACTTGACGAAATTGCTGTACAAAGATGGTGATCAAGTGCTGGACGCCACAAGCAAATTGTCTTTGTCAGCCTCGGTTTTGCTCAAACTGAACAAAACATTAAAGACTATTGTACCTGAATACACGGAAATTTTACCCTTTCACGTGCTGGCTGACGACAATCCCATCGACGATTTTATTGACCTACACGTTTTGTATGATTTTATTCAAAAGACAATTGCCCTAAAGATATTTTCGGAATACGGGGTTTTTTCCAATGAAGTAGTGGATTTGCGTCTGTTTAGAAATTTAAAACTGCTTGAGGTGCATAGATACAGTTTAAATTTGATTCACGGTCTTCGAAATTTGCGGCCTCGATTGGAATATGTCACTTGCAGAACCAGTTTGACCAACTTAAAAGACGTCCTTGAGCAATGCGGAGCTGATAAGACTCAGGGACACTTATGGAGTGTCCTAAAAGAAGCCGTCTTCACGCATAACAATCTGAATACCGTTGATGAAAGTTTGGAATTCGCGCCCAGCTTGAACCACTTAGACCTGAGCTTTAATCTTCTGCGGAACGTCGACAATCTGAACCACTTGGGAAACCTTAGATATTTAAATTTGGCCAACAATAAGCTGGAAATGCTGCCAAAGTTCTCGGGTCAATTGTGCGCCAATTTGCAAGTGCTCATACTGCGAAACAATTTCATCGAAACGATCAACGAAGCGGTCGATCTGCATAATTTGCAAGAACTCGACTTGAGCAACAACTGTGTCATCGATATCGACCACTTGAGTTCGCTCAACTGTTTAAGCAGTTTAGCGAAACTGCGTCTTGTGGGAAATCCTATTAGCTACCACTCGAATTATCGGGCCAGAGTGTGTCACTATTTGCGATGGGACGCTAGCAGCGTATTCGAATTGGATGGCCGTCGATTATCGAGTAAAGAACTGAGAGCGGTCGGCGGTTTCAATGCCACTTTACCGCTGATGGATACCGCGTCACTTCCAGACGAGTCTTCCCCGTCGCCCCGCAGCACTGCCAGCGACGCCTTTTATGGACAACAAGTGCCATCGGCAGATGTCGAATTTGCCAATTCATTTCAATCGTCCAGCACTGTTGTACATGTCGGCAATGAGGCCCATGGCACTAATGGACAGACCAAAACTGAAGAATTGCTTCCCCCTATTGTAAACAGGGTTTTGGATGTGGAGATGCACGATAGTGGCTTTGAGGCTGGCCCTCAGCGTCCTGTTTCGCCCATTCCTAGTATTGGTAAGTGGTTATTTTCTCTTTGAAGTTTTTATTTTTTTATTTATTTCAGTATCATATTTTTTTCTATATCTAAGAAGAAATTGATAAAAATATTTTGGGAAATCGGTTGAAACACTGTTTTTCATTTTATTTTTATCATATATGATTTTTTTAAACATGGTTTTAGCAGTTTTTGGTTTTATTTTAATGAAAGAATAACTAGTAAATAGGTTAAAATGCAAGGAACTGCTGAAATTATTAACAGGATTTAAAAAATTAGATTGTTCCATTAAAAATAACAAAGTTATATTTACTTCCGGGTTGTTGTTTTAAACGGGTGCTTAAAAAGTTTGAAGCTTTTACGGGAGTTACAGATTAGTTATATAAATTTTCAAATAGCCTTATCTCCTCCAGACGAGCTTAGGTCAATTTTTTTTTTAAGAGGACGGAACTTCAGGTTATATCGGTTTTACTTTTAAATAGGTCAGAAAAAAATTAATAGTCTTTTTGTTTAAAAAATGTTTGAGGTATTTTTTTTTTCTGAAAAAAAAAAAAGGTGTGAAAATATTTGCGACTGCTCTCTAAGTCAGTCATTTGTAAAATAGTGAATCAATCTTAACTATTTTTTACTCAAACCCTAATGCAATAGTTCTGAAAACTATTGTCATTGTTAATTTTACAAAAAAAAAGTTAAAGTAGTTATTTTTTATTATTCCAATCGATTGTTCCTGATAGGTATTTTTAAATACAATCCAAATAATTTTTTAAAACGTCCATAGCTTACTTGATTTTCGAGATAAAAAATGAACCTGTTTTTTTAAATTGAAACCATAATGGGCTATAACATAATTTTATTTTTTATCTCGAAAATCAAGCAGCTATGGAAATTTTGAAAAATTATTTGGATTATATTTAAAAATACCTATTAGGAAAAATTATTACTTTGATTCTGTGTTGAATAGTTTTCTTGGAATAAATTATCAAAAAAATTGACGATATTCAGTGTTTTCGGGATAATTCGGGAACCAGGAAACATATCCGATTTTTGTAAAAGGATATAACTTGAGCGTTAAATTCTGCCCATTTTTGCCCATTTAACCGAATCTCTATCTTTAAAACTGTAGAAGTTACCCATATACGGGATGAGAAAATGGCCACCCTGTATAGGGTGTCATTTTAAATAATAAAATTGGTAAAAACTTCCGGTTAAACCGTCTTGATACAAAAATTAGATTAATAAGTCTGTTGAAGATCTGCATATAATCGGAAGTGCTGCGAGTGGGGACATAAAATAATTATGTAGGCCTTTCCCTAAAACTGTATTATGCGAAGTTTTAGAACTCGGAACGTGTAGTTTCGATAGTTAATTAATAGGCCACTCAAATTGGTAGACCTTGTTTGTGAAGAAAAAATAAGTCCTTCATCCTATCCTTTAATTATTTTTTAAACTTTAGAAACAATGATTTACCAAGTTATTGAAGAGACTAATTCTGATCCTACCAATCCTAACTCCCAAGAAAGGTCCAGTAAGAACAGTTGTTATTGAAACGCAGCCGGATGATTGTATTATTGACCGTGTAATAAATTTGGCACAGGTTCTGCAACTTCTTTGCATTGTCCTGAGCGTCGCAGTACCGATGCTGGTCATTATGAAATTCAAAGCGACAGCGACATCGAGATTTTAAGCAATCCGAGCCAATGCAGCATCGAAGTGTTGTGGAGTAGCCTCACACCCATGTAAGGACTTTCTATCATTGCTTTTAATTTCCAATTCTAATTGTTGTTGATTTGTTAGTTAACTTTTTATTTTTAATGTTAATTGTGTAATTAATGTAAAAATTGTATTGGAATTTTGCAGATGTGTTCATTCATGCCTTCTCAATACGATTGCAAATAGTGGAGTCAGTAGTGAAGCGAGTGCTAGAAAAAGAGTGCGACGTTCCTCGTCTTAATTAATGTGTCTTGCTGTTGTGTTGTTTGTTCTCTGTTCAGATAATAATGTGACGAATTTTTCTCAGGATTTTCGAGCCGATTAGTGAAATTATGAAAGTACTAAATGTACATAACGTAGCAATTTTATTGATATTTTCAGAGAGTGAGATTGTATATAAAATATATTTATACAATTATACAAAAGTAAAAAAAAAAAAGTTTTTTAAAATGTTATCGCAAGTATTTAAGAGTTTTCTTTTTTCGAGTTGTAGAAACTTTTTATGGCGTTATTGAGGGTTTGCTTTGCAGTAATAAGGACTAAGGGTACTTAGTGTGGAGCACTTCAAACTTTTCCTTTTTTGTTGTTTCATACAGTTACCGGGTGTTCGAGCTTCGATTGCGGATAGAACATTTTATTATAAAATCGCAGCATCAAGTATTTCACAAGCCTACTTTGTACTCCCTGTATGCTGTTTACTATGATAATGCTTTAGAAAATCAACATACTAAAGAAATACAAAATTTTCTCACGTTATTTTTGTAAGTTAACTAAATTTGTTTATTTATTTTTTATTATTAATTGCCTTAAAATGTATAGTGACGATGAGAAAACCGAAATTTAAAATTTGTATGAGTGATAGCAACATCAGGAGAGTCAGAGATTTATTTGCAGCTAAGTCTCACGAAGGGACAATACCGTCAATAGATGCTACAGGCGGTAATAAAGGCATTCGATGCTAAGAGTTGCGTAAATAATTTACACACGAAAAGAAACAAAAGAAAACACGTTTTGACTAAAGAATTAAAAATTAATATTCTTTTTTTGCTGTTGTTGAAAAAAGTCCTATTACGTCCCTAACAAATATTGCCCAGAATTTCAAAGTCAGCAGAGGATCAATACAAAAAGTTCTAAATGAGTTTAAATAAACTCCATACTGTATCCTGAAGATAAAAATAAAAAAACGGATTTTTACGAAACAATGTTTAATTTATTAAGTGAGAATGAGGATATTCTTAACAACATTTTATGCATTATGAGGCTTCCTATTCCCTATGTGGCCACCACGTTCACCTGATCTGTCCTCCAATGATTTTTTACTTTGGGGTTACCTAAAATCATAAGGGTATCGCTAAAATGAAATAAATTCAATTATGGAATTAAAAAAAAAAATACCACTGCTTGTGAAGAAATTTAAGCCAGAGCATTGGAAAATTCTGTATTTGCATTTAGAGGCCGTCTTGGCCAATGCTTGGTCCAAGAAGACGGATATTTTGAGCATTTGCTTTGAATTTCACCTGTTTTGTCTAAATGAAAATAAAAAATATTTGTTTCTTTTTTGCCCGACACTTTTTACCCATTATGTGGACACCATTTACCCCGAAAACTTCATGCAGTTTGAGGTCTTTGGGCTTCAAGGGTATTTTATCGAGGATTTGTTGTTTACCACATAGACGCGGCTTTGGCGAGCGTTACTTTTGGCACTTTTGGTGTTAGCCCAGTATTTCAGGTGGAATTTCTTCACTTATTTTCTATTTATTTGTTAAGTTTGTTAATAAAAATTAAGATAAAATACCTGAAATGTCATGGCACATTTTCATGGTCAATCTTCCTAAGAACATAGATTGCGCCGTCAGATTTTTCATGTAGTCTTTTTTTTTTGTTACAGCCAGAACTTTAATTTTTTGCATTTGATAATGTTGGACAAATAACGTTTCGTAGGTGCATGCTACCCGGTGAAACAATATGTTGTTGGATTAGAAGTGGGTCAATTATCGTACACACGTTCACTCAAGTTTTCATTCTCAATAAATAGAATCTTTCTTCTGTTCAAATACTTCCTTGTATCCGCGTACTCGTATATTTCGCTTATCTATGGAAACCAGAAGACAAACAATTAAAAAACATCATAATAATGAAGGATTGTTAATGGAAAACTATTCTTTCCTTAATATCTCGGAAAGTAATAACTTTAGAACTTTTTGCTTCAAATACTTTTGATAGATAATAAGAGACACAATATGGTAAAAAATTAAAAAAAGTAAGGTATCCATTTAAAAAAAATCAGGTTTTAACACTTTTTCGATTTCAAACTTTGCCTTCTTTTTGTGATGACCCTGTATAAAAAAAGTGCACATTAATACAAAAAACATATGTACACACATCTTGAAAGAGCATACAAAAAAAAATTATGAAGATATTATCAAAAACGAAGAAGTTATGATTTTTTTCTCATGACACCAATTTTGGCAAAAATAACCGGAAATGAATTATAGCCGGAAAAGTTTGCATGATACATAGAAACTTTTTTTACAAAATCGTCATAAATAAAAATTGGGGTGTTCAATTTGAAATAACGAAGTTGATGGCTACTTCCGGTATAACCGGAAGTTGTACGAGTACGCCAATACAATAATAATGAAGATCATTTCCTATAAATGGAT
>JASKGO010000069.1:0-27503 GCA_030556065.1 Holobus sp. GC000080
CCCTTTAAATTGTTTAATAGAAACTAAAAGAATTTTTTGAAAATAATTAAATTTAAAAAAGTTATCGAAATTTTTCATTTCTTCAGTGAGATCCTTCTGATTGGACTGATGATTTTTTCAAGATTTTATTTTTTTCTGAAGCGATTAAATTTTTCTTTAAAATTTCTTTGATATTTCATATTGCCCCTTTAAATTGTTTACAGGAAACTAAAAGAATTTTTTGAAAATAATTAAATTTCAAAAAGTTATCGCAAATTTTCATTTCTTCAGTGAGATCCTTCAGATTAGACTGATGATTTTTTCCAGATTTTATTTTTTTCTGATTCGAATAAATTTTTCTTTAAAATTTCTTTATTATTTCTTATTGCTCCTTTAAATTGTTTAATTGAAACTAAACGAATTTTTTGAAAATAATTAAATTTAAAAAAGTTATCGCAAATTTTCATTTTTGCAGTGAGATCCTTCAGATTGGACTGATGATTTTTGCAAGATTTTATTTTTTTCTGAAGCGAATAAATTTTTCTTTAAAATTTCTTTATTATTTCTTATTACTCCTTTAAATTGTTTAATAGAAACTAAAAGAATTTTTTGAAATTAATTAAATTTAAAAAAGTAATCGAAATTTTTCATTTCATCACTGAGATCCTTAAGATTCTACTGACGATTTTGCAAGATTTTATTTTCTTCTGATGTCTCATTTCTTATTAAAGTAATTAATTCATTAATTATAAATCCAATTCCTATAAAAATACATTTCTTCATAAATTCCACATAAAAAACAAAACAAAAATCACACAAAAAAAGTAATAAAACGCAAAAAAATAAAAAAAATGTCTTCAGGATATTTCAGTTACATTCATACGGTACGCCGTCAACGGCAACCTGGCGGCCAGATAATCGAGGTGAAGACCCAGATCACGCACAGAGACTACATAAACTTGCTGGCGCAAAAGGACAAGAGTCACTTTACGATCTACAAGAAGCGCCGCTGCTTCCTAGTCAACAATCAGTATTTCCAGTTGGACATCTACGAGGAGCCCAGTCATCCCCGTTGCAAGGGACTAATGTTACTCGAAACCTATTCCGCCCTGGACGAGACCTCATTGCGGAAATGTCTGCCGGACTTTCTGAACATCGCGAAAGAAGTGACCGGCAATCCGGAATACTCGATGTACAACCTGTCGTTGCGGGAGGACTGGAAGAACAGCAAAAAGTATTGGAGGTCTATGCCTGGTTCGTTAATTTAATTGTCCTTGTTTTCTGTGATTTAGATAATCTAACGGTGTGGAGAACTTTTAGATTCCGACTCCAATTCCCTGGAGGATTACGGCGAGTACGTGGCACCGGTTGCTAGGGACCACGCGAAACTTAATGGACATTCTGAGGGTGTGAACGGTGACAGTGGTAATTTGAAGATGAACGGCCATCGGGACGGACAGAAAACTAACGGTCACCACGAGAATAATTTTTATCTATTGAAAACCTAAGAGGATTTCGGACGCAAATGGTAACTATAAGTAATTCTACTATTATTATCATCGTAAAAATGGTGCATATCTGTACAATTGTGCCAACTAAAATTGCGCTAAAATTTGGGAAAAGTGTTTCTATGTAGGAAATAAGTACTTAAAATGCTCGATTTTTTCATTACTTTTCTTGGTGGAATTTCGATTTTTCTTCATATTTTTTTTTTCATTATTTAAAGGGTTAATTTGGTTACAAAAAAATAATAATAATGACCAAATTCATTCATTAAATTAAATAGTTACCAATAAAACCTTTTTCAAAAACAAAAAGATTTTTTTTAAATTTCATTTGACCAGCGCTTTCACTAAAAGTTATTTTTTAAGTTAACCAGCGCCTTCACTTTATTTTGATTATTGTTAGCAAAGAAAAAATAAATTTAAATTAAAAAAAAGTAGTAAATCATTATTTTATCAATTAACTAATTAATTAAACTATAAAAATATTAAATTATGAGTAAAAAATCGAAATTCTGCCAATCTGTACCTCGAAATTTAATAATTTAAAGTTATATTTCAAAAAAAAAATTCATTTAATTTCTGGATTTCTTAACCGAAAGGCAATCAATGCAACTATTAAAAAAAAAAAAGAATTAAAAGATCTATAAAAAAGAAACGGTATTAGCTATAGTGCCTCTTCATTATCATTACTATTACTGTTATTGTAATTATAATAGAGGACTCTATATTCTATTCAATCATAATAATTGATAATTTTATTTAAACAGGCTGTTTTCATGTACGGTAGAAGAGAGTATTAGCAAGTAATCTTAATTTTAATATCGAGAAAAATAATTTGTTTGATACAGTGTATCAAAAGAATACAAATATAGAGAGTAGCCTTCGTGGAATTAGCTTTAGAAGTTTTCTTGTGTGCCTCTTTTTTGTTATTCTTGAATATTATATTGTTAGAACTTAGAGTAAATGAAAACCAAAACTTAAAAAGGAAGCAAAAAAGAAGAAACTGCACTGTGCAGTAGTAAGTAAATATATTTTTATCAATGTGATTCTCTTAAAGGAAACTAACAAACAAACATACAAAGGCAAAAATTATAATATTTGGTGCTACGTAATTAATTTCCATTTTTTGTAAATTTAATTTTCTGGCAATTTGCTACTTGGATTTAATTATTTAATTAGTGAAAATTAAAAGGCGTTTTGTGTACTTTAAAAAAATGTACTTTTGATAAAAAAAGGGAAGTTTTCAAAAGAATAAGCGTGCAGTACCTGTGGAAAACGAAAATGTCTTTTTTTTTCTAAATCACCAATTGGTATTTGGAAATTTCTAATTAAACAAATTGCGGAAACCGAAATGTACTTTTTTATTGTGAAGAAACAAAAGCAAATTCGCTATTTTTATTAAGGGATTTAAATATTGATAATATTGTACAATGGATATTAATATACATTCACTCGAAATTTTGTACTTAAAAATGAATTGTGCTGAAAGACTATTGAATATTTTTATAAAGCCGTTCTTTCGGTTCTTTCTATCTATACGCCTAAAATAAAAAAAAATAAAACACAACAAAAATTGAGAAATGAAATTCTAACATATTGTAAATGGAAACACAGATATTTATTATTTACATATGCATCGTATTATCATATATTGTGAGATGTTTAAATCAATTTTCAAATGTCTCTATAAATGTGTATGGATTCCTCAATAAAAGAAAAAACCTCTATCGATGATGAAATTCTGCTTTTTCGCCTAGTGTCGTAATTAATTTTAATTTGTTTCATTGTTAACATGACACTAAAAGAATAATGTTTCAATAATTTAATTGAAAAAAAGATATTTCAAATTTTTAATATCTTCAATGTGTTCCTAAAGTTTCTACTGATGACTTTTTCAAGATTTTATTTTTTTCTGAAGCGAATAAATTTTTCTTTAAAATTTATTTAACATTTCCTATTGCCCCTTTAAACTGTTTATTAGAAACTAAAAGAATTTTTTGAAAATAATTAAATTTAAAAAAGTTATCGCAATTTTTCATTTCTACAGAGAGATCCTTATGATTCAACTGATGATTTTTTTACAGATTTTATTTTTTTCTGAAGCGAATAAATTTTTCTTTAAAATTTCTTTGATATTTCTTATTGCCCCTTTAAATTGTTTATAGGAAACTAAAAGAATTTTTTGAAAATAATTAAATTTAAAAAAGTTATCGAAATTTTTCATTTCCTAAAAGAGATCCTTCAGATTGGACTCATGATTTTTCAAGATTTTATTTTTATCTAAGGCGAATAAATTTTTCTTAAAAATTTCTTTGATATTTCCTATTGCCCCTTTAAATTGTTTACAGGAAACTAAAAGAATTTTTTGAAAATAATTAAATTTAAAAAAGTTATCGCAATTTTTCATTTCTACAGTGAGATTCTTATGATTCGACTGATGATTTTTTCAAGATTTTATTTTTTTCTAAGGCGAATAAATTTTTCTTTAAAATTTCTTTGATATTTCTTATTGACCCTTTAAATTGTTTACAGGAAACTAAAAGAATTTTTTGAAAATAATTAAATTTAAAAAAGTTATCGCAATTTTTCATTTCTACAGTGAGATCCTTATGATTCGACTAATGATTTTTTCCAGATTTAATAATTTTCTGAAGCGAATAAATTTTTCTTTTAAATTTCTTTGATATTTCCTATTGGTCCTTTAAATTGTTTACAGGAAACTAAAAGAATTTTTTGAAAATAATTAAATTTAAAAAAGTTATCGCATTTTTTCATTTCTTCAGTGAGATCCTTAATTTTTCCACATTATTTAATTCTTTATTGATTTGTAATGAAGACAATAATTTTAATTACATTATTTGATTACATCTCATAAATAAAATAAAACAAACTAAAAAACAATTCATATTTTTCAGATTTACATTTTTTTCTCAGTTTTTCTTAACGAAAAATGGCATTAAAAATTAAGCTTTCAATCAGAAAAAAGAAAATAAATAACCCTAAAAATACATTTACAGTGTTTTATTCTTTTGATACTGCTTCATAACTTTCTTGCTAGGTATCAATCCTTGCGACAATCCGGGACGTTTCCTTTTCTTAGCCTCAATCATCCCTTCCATGGACGATTCCTGTTCCTTCAAATTGCCGACACTGCCAGTAGTGTGCTTTGGAAACTCCGGGCTTTCAATTATGACATTACTCTGAGCTTGCACTTCCTGTTCCAATTGTTCTTTTGTCTTCTGTATATCTGAGTCATGTGCATATTTGCAGTTGTGACCGAATCGACAGCGTCCCTTTCTGTAGTTCCAGCAAATCTTCTTGCCATTTATCATTGTTGCCCGATCAGTGTTGACCATTTTGACGTGCTTTTCCAGGATCGTTTTCTTTGCGTTTTCCGCCTCGACGAACGGATTCGAGAATACTGATGTTACCGGTAAGTCGCTCTTTTGATCATCCACAGTGCTCTTCATGTCCATGAAGACACTGGGCACTGGTAACTTTGACGCTGCTGAAGCAGCAGTCTTTGGTGTGCTATAAAAGTTACACAGCTGAACGATTTTTTATTTTGTTTTATTTGAATAATTCGAATGATGTATTTTAAGGTTTTTTAATTGGGATTTGTTTGTAATTTTTTCCAATTGGAATACATTACCTGATTTCTTTGGTAGTGGAAGCTTGAATATTTGTGGGGCTTCCTTCGCTTTCACTTGAATCTGAGTCTGAATCAGATTCATCGTAGTCAGGTACTAGGGACATTGTTCTTTTGATTTTTTTGAATTGTTCCTGTAAATTTTCAACCGTTATTTTTAAATTTTTAAATGAAAAACAGCGAAAAATATTTTGAGTTTCTTACCTTTGAGGTTATAAAGCTTAAAACATTTTTTATGCAAAACCCAGTAATGTTTTTTGTACAGTAAGTGATAAATAGTAATTTTTGAAGCTTTTTTATTGATGTTTTATAAATAGATTCTCAAAAAATCGCATTATTTTAAGAGATTAACGGTTTTTTTAAATCTTTGAAACATTAAGGTTAGATTCTCTGAAAACAAAAGATAAATGACATTTGTTGAAAAGAAAAAGAAAGTCAATTAAAACAAAAGGTAAGAACAATTAAAAATTAAATTAATTATTTTTTTATTAATTCATTTATTAATAAGCTAATTAAAGCAAAAATTGCAACTCTTGTTTGTTTCTCCCAAAGCATTTCTAATAATACTAACTACAATTTCATTAGTAGTTTTTTGAAATTTAAGTCTTACATTCGGAATACTTTGCCAATATTTACCACAATTAACACTTTCCAGTACTTGATTATTTTCAAACCACTGAGTAAGCAAATTAGTTACCACAAAAACTACATAGAATTCAACAGCAATTGATCTCATAATGTTTGCTAAACAATTAATCAACATGTTTCTTCTTTCAACATCTTTGGCAATTTGTTTTACTAATACAGGTAGAGAATCAATTATAACGAGTCTCAATTTTAATTTTCTGGTTCTTAATTCATCCCTTAAATTAAATAATTGCTCTATTAAAAGATTTATAGTATCAGCATGTTGAATCAAAGTGTTGCTCAAGATATCTTCTTTCGATAAACCAGTTTTGTTTTCAAATCTATTCAAGAGGGCACTGAATCTATAAGCGTTAAAGTCTCTTTTCAAATCGAATAATAATACTTTTAATTTGTACTTTGTAAGTAAAAAGGCCACTAAGTGGTAGCAAAATGTTGTTTTGCCAGTTGCTGGCAGTCCGCAAATTTCATAGATATTTCCTGTGTAAAATCCTCCTTTTAAAATATCATTTAAACTAAAAGATAATCAATTATTAGCTGTTTTTTAAATATTTTTACTGTACTTTTTGTAAGGTGTTGAAATGATTGAAGATTTTTGAATAACTTCCTTATAAATATCGTTTCCTGGTTGCACACAAGCAGCATTTCTATTCAAAATTTGTTTCTTTATAAGCAGTATACTCTGAAAAATATTATTTAGATAAATTATGACTAGGGTTGTTTTCCTTTAAATACTTTTTGATTTAAATTTGTCGACTTTGTTATTTGCTGCACTGTGCCATCAACAAATTGCTCTTCTGTGTGTATATTTACTTTATTTAAATCTTCTATAATTGTTTCTGTAATTAACGGATGTGTGCTTGTACTAATTTTCGACATTATTCACTATTTAATTGCCTTTTTTCGCTCTTTTTTAATTAATTTCCACATTGTTTTAAATAATTGAGGTTGGAATGCAATTTATTTATTTCGTTTTTGAATCTTCGCGCCACGATCGTGGAAGTTCGTTGACGGTTCGCGTTACGTGAAATGACGCGTGCGCGTGATCATGCGCAGAGGGGATGCGAAGATAAAGCGGGCTGGTCCGGGTGTACGGCGAGGCCAAAAACGTTCCGCTCCTCGTAACAGTATCGCCATGTTTTGGGCTGGCAAAGCGTCCTTCGGTGTTGGTGTGTAAAATGCCCAGACGAGCACGGTGAAGTTTTCGCTGAGAAATACCATTGCAGCCGAACGTGGTGAACAATTCAGACGCATATTGCATTATTCTTAATGGTGGATGGTTTGCCAATACGGAAATATTGGTGGATAACACGATGGTAAGATTTGGCTTTCGTTGTTCCGTTTCGAGAAAATGGCGTCGGTGCGTTGGGACGAGCGCTTTGCGTCCGTAATTTGGACCGTTCAACTTTAATGTTTATACCTGATTTGCAGCATTTTCCCTTTGGATTTTCGAGAGTTTTCTTTCGGCACACCCAAATAACTAGGTTCCTGTTAGCTTTTCCGATTTCTTGCATTTGGCGTGCCTACTGTAAAGTAAGCGGTCTTTTCAGTGATATGCTTGCTGTTTGAGCGGCTTGTCCAACGCGTCCTTTTCCATTCGATTTAATTGCGTGTTATAAATAATGCTTTTAGTTTTAATCAGTGTGAGTTTGTTTAGTTTTTAACGCTGTTTACATTAGTCATTCTATATTTCTATGCCAATTGTAATTGAATATTTTTCTTGGTTTGCCTTTGCAGGTGCCCATTATTTTTCAATGGGGTAAAGCAGTTAATATTCCAATATTATTAGCAGAGTAGGCAATGAGTGATGAAACTCCGGGGGCAGGACACAGTGCCTTGCCCCCGAGAGAGGGCACGGCCCCAAAGCCTGCTATTCGGCTTGCCCAAACATCAACAGGCCAATATGTTTATACAACGCAGGACCCCTCAATGCAAACACAGGTAATTTATTTTTAAATTTATATTTTAACGTATTTTTCATTTTCAATTTTTTAAATATATTTTAAGAATTAACTATTTAAAGTGATTATTTTTTTCTTTAAATTTAAAATTGCTTTTGCAGCAAGGACTCGCACGAGTTTTCAATATAAGTCCCTCGAGAACAACGGTACCGACCTCGTCGTTGCGTCCCAGCTTGACGAATCAGAGTATTGTAAAGGCCATCCAGCGAACCATAACGAAGCCGGGCGCCAATGTCAGGCAGCAGCTATTCCAAAATGCAGGAGATGCATCACAGCAAGGCAGAGCCGCCTTAAAGCGCTCCCTGCCGCCCACCGTTCCCGAGAAGGACAGTTATTCGGCGAAGGAGGAACGGGTTCTCAATCACCACAATGTCAAGGCGAAGCTCTACAAGGAAAAGTACAATGAACATCTGACGGAACTGTACTATCTCGAGTCCGGCAAGAACTTGCTAGATCTCTATCAGTTTGCGAAGCGTCCCAAGACGCAACACTTTATCAACTATCTCAACGAGAACAGTATAGATCCGAAAGAATCGGAAGACCCCGTAGTTCCTAACGCAGCATCGCTAACGTCGACGTCGTCTTCGGTTTCAACATCTTCGAATGCCGCCGCCGCCACCTCCGCGATGCCCTCCAGCGTTTCCTCGAGCGGCGCCGCCAACATGAACCTCTCCTCTGCGTCGACGCTGACGGCGCCTTCGAGTCCCGCCGTGGATTCGAAAGCGAACGCGCTGAAAACGACGAAAGCTTCGACGACGGCAGCAGCAGCTAACGCTTACAACACGCCCACCACAGCCAACAATCAAGAGCAAATTGTCGAGAAGGCGAAACAGGAGGCCTACGTGGTGCAGCGGATAAACGATTTGCAGAAGGAGGGCCTGTGGACCGAGAAGCGCTTGCCGAAGATTCAAGAAATGCCGCGCTCGAAGGCCCATTGGGACTTTCTGCTCGAAGAGATGGTGTGGTTGGCGGCGGATTTCGCGCAGGAACGCAAGTGGAAGAAGGCGGCGGCCAAGAAGTGTGCCCGCATGGTGCAAAAGTATTTCCAGGACAAGGCTTTGGCGGCGCAGCGGGCGGAAAAAGCGCACGAACAGCATATTAGACGCGTGGCCGCTTTTTGCGCCAAAGAGGTGAAGAACTTTTGGAGCAACGTTGAGAAATTGGTCGAGTTCAAACAGAATACCCGATTGGAGGAGAAGCGAAAGAAGGCACTCGATCAGCATCTTAGTTTCATCGTGGATCAGACTGAAAAATATTCGCAGCTTTTAGCGGAAGGCATGAATAAACCCACCGTTGAGAATTCCTCTAATCACGAGTCTTCTAGAGCCAATTCTGACGGTAATTTATTTTTATTTTATACTTTCTATTATTAGTTTTTGATTTATTTTTTATTTTAAATTTATTTTTTAATGATACGTTTTTTTTAATTTATTTTTTAAACTTTGTTTTTTAAGAGGAGTCGTGTTAATAAATTTTCAGATGAGTTTCATCCTGATAGCGAGAACAGCAGCGACGATGAGGAGACGATTGCAATGGAGGAAGCGCACGATCAGGGCGAGAAGAGCGAAGAGGTTGCTGCACTGCAAAGGGAATCCGAGATGGCTTTCGAGGATTTTCTCAGTGAATTGCCCAAGGATTATCTGCAGAATCGCGATAAAATTCGATTGAGTGACGACGATTCGGATTCGGTAAGTTTCGCATTTGCGGTTTTCTCGTTTTCTGTTCCAATTTCTTGCAGTTGTTTATTTATTTATTACATGATGACGTTATACACTGGCTGAGGGTTATGACATCCATTCAAATCATTTCCCGTTATTGATTACATCGAGGCATTTGTCTGATAATATTTTAAATAATTAATTTTATTTGATTTTCTTCTCTTTATTTGCTTATTAATTTCTTACAACTTTAATATTGTTCAAATTTAGGGATCTTCTGGAGAGGCTTCAACGTCAAAATCGAAAAAACCGAAAATCGATGAGGAATTTACAGCGGATTCTAGTGGAGAGGACGATGAAGACACAATACAGGAACAGGAGAAAGCGGAAGGTGTTCAGGACCATAAAGCGGAGATCAATGATTTGAACGAAGAGGCGGAAATGGACATTGAAGAACTGCGCAAGAAATATGCGAATTTACCGTCGCCGCCAGCCGATGAAGATTCTGTGGTTTCCAGTACGGAAAAGTCTGCCTCGAGCGAGGATGACGGCAGTAGTGAAGAGGATGATGTATCGGGTTCGAGCGAGGATGAGATGGATGTCAGTATAACGGATGATAAGGATGTTGGGCTGAAATCGTTGCTGGACGATAGTAAAGAGGGCGATGGAGGCGATTCAAAGACTGATAATAATGACCTTATAAATGATGCCGCCGCCATAGCCGAAAGTATTCAACCCAAAGGGAATACTTTGTCTTCCACGAGCGTAAGTTTCTTTTATTTATTCAGTTTGTTTGTTTGTTTGTTTTTTTTTTTTTTCAATTTTAATGATGAGTTTCAAGTTATGATAGCTTAGATCAATCCATTCAAATCTAGCTAATTAATTGATTACATTGAGGCATTTGTCTGATATTTCTTAATTTACTTTTTTTTATATGTAAAAAAGTATTTTTCATAATTTAAAAAATATAATTTTTTAATAGGTGGTGACGCCAGTTCCGTTCCTATTAAAATTGCCGCTCAGAGAGTACCAGCACATCGGTCTCGACTGGTTGGTCACGATGTTTGAGCGCAAACTGAACGGAATATTGGCCGACGAGATGGGCCTGGGCAAGACGATTCAAACGATCGCACTGCTGGCACATCTGGCGTGCGAGAAAAGCAATTGGGGACCGCATCTAATAGTTGTGCCCACGTCCGTCATGCTCAACTGGGAAATGGAGTGTAAAAAGTGGTGTCCCGGTTTCAAGATCCTCACGTACTACGGCTCGCAGCGAGAGCGCAAATTGAAGCGCATCGGTTGGACGAAGCCGAATGCTTTTCACATCTGCATCACCAGTTACAAACTGGTCATTCAGGATCATCAGAGTTTCCGACGCAAGAAGTGGAAGTATTTAATTTTGGACGAGGCGCAGAATATCAAGAATTTCAAGTCGCAACGCTGGCAGCTGTTGCTCAATTTTCAAACGCAGCAGCGTCTGTTGTTGACCGGCACGCCGTTGCAGAACAATCTGATGGAACTGTGGTCGCTGATGCACTTTCTGATGCCGCACGTGTTCCAGTCGCATCGCGAATTCAAGGAGTGGTTCTCGAATCCCGTCACCGGCATGATTGAAGGCAATTCCGAGTACAACGAGAACATTATCAAGCGTCTGCATAAGGTAAATATATTTTTTTTAGATTTAAAATAAAATCTAAAAATAAGGTTTTAGTAAATATTTACAATTTTTAAATTATTTAATTTATTTATTTTCCAGGTTTTAAGGCCGTTTTTGTTAAGACGATTAAAATGCGAGGTGGAAAAGCAAATGCCAAAGAAGTATGAACACGTTGTTATGTGTCGTTTATCCAAAAGGCAACGATTTCTTTATGAAGATTACATGTCGAGGGCCAAGTAAGTGATTTTTTCGGTAATTAATTTTTTTTAAATAATTTTAACCCTTTCTCATCCAATGTGGTTGGTGTTGATTTTTTATCGCCTTCTACAATTTCACAAGAAAGGAGAGAAAAGCACATCTTTTACCAACCGATTTTGCCCTAGAAAATAATGACAAAATCGGGTGACTTGATGTGGACATTTGTTTAAATTAAAAGAATCAAATTATTTATTTAAATTTTAATGTATAAATAAATAATTATTGATTTTTAAATCTTTTTTTTTTATTATAAAATTTTAATTTTTTGCGTTTGACTTACAGGACGAAAGAGACGTTGGCAAGCGGTAATCTGTTGAGTGTTATCAATGTACTTATGCAGCTTAGAAAAGTGTGCAATCATCCGAATTTATTTGAACCGAGGCCGACGATCTCTCCGTTCCACTGCGAGGGAATCCTTCAACATATTCCTGCTCTTGTTTACACTGCTCTTTGCTACGACGTCTGGAAGGTATTTTTTACAATTCTATTTTTTAAATTGATTGATTTTTTTTATTGTAATTTAAATATTGTTTTCCTCGGCAAACGTCGACCAGATAAATTATTATGCTTGATCATTGTTTTGCAAGAGGGAATATCAAATGAGTTTTGGGTGCGGACGATAAGGTTTTCTAATTATACGTCCTCAATCTTAATTCGTACATTATTTTATTTAATTTTAAAAATTATAAAATCAAGTTTTAATTAATTTATTCCAATAATTTTTATTGATTGTTTTTTTAATGTTTCAGCATGTTGATCTTACATCTTTGAATCTCAATTTCCTTCATCTGGAGAGTCATCTGGATGCGTACAAATGCTATCGCGTGCGACAAAGTAAAGTTACCAGGAAGCTAATTGAAGAAATATCGTCAACGGATTTCGAAGTGCCTCCTTCGTGTCCACCGTCGCGACTTTCATTGAAGGTGCACAAGAACCTTCCAAAGGGTCAACGCACTGAGATCAAGGAGGAAAAAGGTGCTTTACAGTCCAATAAAGTCAAACTTGTTCATTCTAATGTTAAAGGTAATTTTTTTTTTCTTTATTTTACTTTATTATTTTATTATTCAAATTCAAAAAAATATATATTAAACCAGTTCCTTTAAACATTTTGCCCAAGTTAGTAAATAATTTGAAGCAGAATTTGCTTTTTTTGCATAAAGGTAGAAAAAAATGTAAATCATAGGTGAGGATTGTATAGAAATCATTGTACAATATTCTCAATCCTGATTTAGACAGTTACAAAAAAATTAAATTTAAACTTTAGTAAATGAAATTCATTTGTTTTTAGGAGTCCAAATTGCATCAACCTCTACTAGCAACAACAGCAGCCAGTCGAACGTTAATTTGACCAGTGTTTTGAAGCAACCAGTTTCCGGTTTCGCGCAACTGGTCCAAACATCAACTGGCAAGCACATTCTGTTGACTCCGACGAGCAACATCACCACGCAACAACTGGGCATCACGGGCACGACGACGGTTATGACTTCCAGTGGTCAACGGCTGACCGTGCTCTCTAAACAACCGGTGCCTACAACGTCGAATTCAACGTCGCAACCAACGCCCGCCATTGCCAAGGCGGTCGTCAAAGTGCAGTTGACTTCGTTGCCGAACAGTAGTTCAGTGTCGCAGAACTCGCAGAACGAAACGAGCGAGGAAACTGTGGCGCAATTGCCAACGGCTAGGAAACCCGTCAACACTAGGTTTATTGAGAAACTGTACCTGCAGTCATCGAAAAATAAGAACTTGGATGTCCGGTGGCAGAACTTCAATCGTGATTTTGATGAAAATGCAATTGTAGGTTTTTTTTAATTGCTTTTTATATTTGGTTTTATTTTATTTTTATTTGGTTTATTATAGAAAACCGAAGGTGATGAAGACGAAGAGGATTGGCGCAAATACAAGTTGGATTTGTTGGCCAGATTGAACAATATTCGTTGCAATGCTGTTCCCATCTACGGTACCGATCTAGTGGAGACGGTTACTAAATTTTATGGCAGTGGCAGTGGTGGTGCTTGGACTGATGGCATTTTGGCGTGTTCCGATGCTCAAAACGGCCGCAAATCCGATTCCACCACTGATTGTCTAAGAAATTTAATATTCTCACCGCAGGAACGTATAGACCAACTAAAGGATATTTTTGAGAGGTTTGTACTTTGTTATATTTTTTAATTTGATTTCTGATTTCTTGATTTTTTTTTTTTAATTTGTTAATTTTGTGATTATTTGCAGATTCTTAATTTATGTGCCTTCAGTACAAGCTCCGCAGCCGTCGTTGCAGATCTGGAACCCGGATCCCAGTTTATACTGGGGCGAGAGTCGCGACCGACGAACGCTGGCGCAGAGCCTTCGAGAACCTACAACTCCGCTGCATCATATCGCCTCGGCGATGATGACGCAGTTTCCGCATCCGCGTCTCATTCAGTACGATTGCGGCAAACTGCAAACGTTGGACCGTCTTCTGCGTAAGCTGAAGATCGGCGGACATCGCGTGCTCATCTTTACGCAGATGACCAAAATGTTGGACGTTCTGGAGGCCTTCCTTAATTACCACGGACATATCTATCTGCGATTAGATGGATCTACAAAGATCGATCAGAGACAGGTACTTTTTTTATTATTTATTTATTTATTTTTTTATTTCTTTTCAGATGTATTTTTTGTTATCGTGTAAATAGAAAATAGGATGCACCGACGATCTGCTTTAGCCACATTATTGGTTTTTGCATTTGCATCGGTGCTAGAATAAATTGCGTGTCCAGCAGGTTTACTTTTTCTAAATATTGTGAACCCTCTAGAAACTTGCAGACATTTTTTAAAATTTTAATGAATCTGCTTTTAATTTTTTTGAATTTGAAATTAATTTTATTACTAATTAATCATTTTGTTTTCTTTTTTGTGTTTGCGTGTAGATATTGATGGAACGGTTCAATGGAGATACAAGAATATTTGCATTTATTTTATCTACACGCTCCGGCGGTGTGGGTGTGAACTTAACGGGAGCAGATACTGTGATATTTTACGATTCCGATTGGAATCCAACGATGGACGCCCAAGCGCAAGACAGGTGCCATCGTATAGGCCAAACGCGAGATGTCCATATCTACAGACTGGTCAGCGAGATGACCATCGAGGAGAACATTCTGAAGAAGGCCAATCAGAAACGATTGCTCGGCGATCTGGCAATCGAAGGGGGCAACTTTACTACTGCCTATTTCAAGAGCGTGAGTTTAATATCCTTTAATTATTTTATTTTAATATTTTTTCTTTATTTTAAATTGTTGTTTTTCTTTTCAGTCAACGATACAAGAATTGTTTAACATCAATTCATCTGAATTGAGTGCTGCCACAAGAATGTCTGAGATGGTAGAAATCAGTAAAGAAAGAGAGAAATTACACGATGAAGTTGGCAATGGCAGTGGCACCACTGACGAAAAGGCTGCTGTGGGTGTTCTCGAAAACGCTCTGGCCGAATGCGAAGACGATCAGGACGTGTTGGCTGCCAGAACAGCTAAGGCGGAGGCTGTGGCTGATCTCGCGGAATTCGATGAGACTATTCCTTTGGAAGAGCAAGACAAAGAGAAAGAACCGGAAGTGAGCAAAGCGGAAATGGAAGTCGAAAATCTTGTGAAACAGGTAAGCTTTTTTTCGTTGCTTTTATTTTATTTTTTAATTTAATATTCGTTTAAATTTATTTATTTATTTATTTTTATTTTTTTAATTTAATTATTTATGGGAATTATTTGATTTAGTTAACGCCAGTGGAACGGTATGCGATGCGTTTCATCGAAGAGACGGAGGCCGCCTGGTCGCAGGAGCAGCTGGCGGCTGCCGAGCGCGAGATCGAGGAGAAGAAACGCGAATGGGAGGAGAACAGGTTGGCGTCGATGCGCGAAGAAGAGGAGCGCCGTGCTCGCGAACTCGAAGAGGAAAGTGAAATGCTTACGTTTAGTCGTGAGGATGCCACAAATCAGGTCAGCAAAACCAAAAAACTATCTAATAAGCAGCGCGCGGTTAAAACGTCCTCTCAAAATAACAAGTCGTCTCATGTGGCGCCAGTAAATCAGGGTAGAACAACTAGAAGTTGTAAGCGGGTAACTAGGTCGTCTCGTCGGAGTTTATCAGACGACGATGATGATGATGATGATGAAAACGGCGACGAAGAAGTAAACGGCAGCGTTAATAATGTTGAAAGCTCGGCGGAATCGGAAGATTCGTCCGATTTCGAAGACTCGCAGCCGCTGATTCATATTCAAAAGGCGGTCAGTCCGAGAGCTGCCAATAAAATCGACCATAATTCGCCGCGCACCAGGTCCCGCGGCACTGTCGAAATCGACTTGTGGACGCTGGACGTGAGTCCAATTCTGCCGGGTGTGAGGCCGGCCAAACAGTCGTCCAGACGCAAAGAGGATAAGGATAGGGTAGATTCGGAAGAGAAATCGGAAAAGGAAAACGTGAAAGTGATTAGTAGAAATACGCGGAGGCCTTTAATCAAGCGCAAGGGCTTGCGCACGCAGAACAATAAAAACAAATTAGAAAATGAATTTAAAAAAGTCGAAAATAATAAAAATAAAGACAGCGGCGACGCGGAAATAGTTTGCAATTCATTGTCGGGTGACGAGATAAGTAAAGAGCTGGATTCTTTAAGCGCCCAGTCGTCCGTACTGAACGAAACAAATGATTTAAATTCGGATAGCAATTCGGCGGCGTGCTTGCAAAGTAATGAAACCGACAACAATAAAAGTTTGGAAAGTTTGGTAGACGAATCTGTAGAAATTGCTGACGGCAACGAATGCAATTCTACGCCTAGCTTAAAAAACCGTCATCGTACGATGATAAACTCCGACCAAAACGACTCTTCGATTAGTTTATCAGTGTCGGGCAGAAACGATTCTGCTGCCGTTGACAACAATCATTACCAGAAAGGCGACTCGGACGACATTGATGACGTTGATTCGGTTGTCGACATAGAAATTGCGTCGCCCCTAGAACAAATAAAGGCCAAACGACGATTACCTCCGAAAAATAACAAATTCAAAGGTGCAACCGCGTTAGACGACTGGTTAAAAAACGATTCGGGAAATAGAAAGCGTGAGCACGCTAACGCCATTAGCGATGGGGAAACTGAAAGTGCGAAACTTGCTAAATCCGATTAAACTATGAACAATTAATAATTAATTTTCGGTTTTCCCAAAACGGCTCTTCAAATCAACCAGATACAATGTACATAATATACGTATAACAGTTTCATTTAGTTCATTTTGGATGAACTGAACCATTATTATTTTTTTTGTGGATATTTTATACGCATCAGTTTTGTACAAATGAGGTGTAAATTAATGCGGTATCTTTAATATTTATATTTACGCTTATTTAAAACACGAAAAAAATATTTTAATGCGTTTTGTATTAGGTAACATTCCTTTTTCGCAGAAAGTGACACAAGAAAAAAAAAATAGAAAAGAAAACAAAACGTCCGTTTTACAAATAGTATTGCGTTTAATGAATGAAAAAAAAAGTTATTGTTTCGGTCGCAACTAATATTACTTTTCATAAAAAAAAAAAAAAAACAATTTCCAAGTTATTATGCGTTAATATAATTGCCAGAATTAAATGTCCTTTGAAGGAAACCGAAGGCATATTATAAAATAGAATCTTCGATATGAATGAAAGAGAGAAAGAAACGTAACGAATGAGTATGAAAGAAATGAATTACGAGAAATATGTAAAATTGTATTTCGCCAGTGCTGTTTTCTGTTTAACGTTAAAATTGTACATAGTTATTTAATTATTATTATAATAGATTTAAATAAAGAAGTTCTCTTGCAACTGTAAATGAAATGAATGGATTTTTATTCATCGTCGCGTAGTGTTGTAGCGGGTGAGCGTAGGTTTTGGTGCCATCTTGCTCCGGCGTGCCGCAGCGGGCACCAAAACTCGGCCCCGCTGGACACGAGTACAGAGCAAGAGGGCTTCTTTTTCAAGATAGCCTCAATCCTACGCATCATCCCTGCCACCCCCCGTTATAACACATTCGCATTGTTTGTTTTTTTTTTTCTTCCTTTTCCCCGTTTTTCCCTTTCATTTTAATGTGTTGGTGCCAAAAAAAAGCCTTTGTCTACTACCTACAGACCAACAACTTCTTCAACAGATAGAATCTTTACTATTGACGCGTTGGTTACAGATTTGGGTTTCGGCTAACACCAATGAACAAATGCCGGTGAGTTTTGGTTGCAAAATTTGTTTAAATTCTTTTTTTATGTTTTAAAATTTAATGTTTTTTTTTTCTATAATGTAGATGTGGTGTCCGCCGACCCCTCCGCAACAAGACGGCGACGTCTACGTGGATCAAGCAATGTCTTTCCTGTACAACACGGGGGTGATGGATGAAACAATGTTGCCGCCGGTTTACGTGAAGAAGGAGAGCAAACGCAGCCGCCACGAGGCCGGTCTGGTTGATCCGCGTCGCCCCATTAAGATTCATCGCAAGGATGACACGGCGTATCCTCCGAAGTCGCTCTTTGAGCGTCCGCCGATGGCCGCTCTGAAGATGCGTCGCGACATTAGGGAAATTATAAAGGCGTCGCGACGCAGTAAACCCACCGGACCCTTATCCATTAGGTTCGCGAGCAGTAAACCGCAGGTCGAGCCGCCGCTGCTGCACGCTTGGACCATCCACGAAGACATGGCGATTTTGAAAGTGATTCAAAACTATCAAGGACTGAATTTGAATCTGTTTAGTTGCACGGCTCACACGCCCAATTGGGATTTCGTCTCGGATTATGTGAATACGGTTTCGATTACGTACAGATCGCCCAAGCAATGTCGCAGTCGTTTCGATAACTTTTTGGTGCCGCGCGAAGAGGGCAAGCAGGACACTTCGCCGCGGAAGAAGAAACAGAAGGGAGTCATGTACAGCAAGTACCCGATGCAGACGAAATCGAATAGACCGATGAGGACCGCTCAGATGTACATGCAGGACAATAACAATGCGTTTTCGCAGGTGATGATTCAGCGCTACGAAACGCTGAAGGCACTCGGTGCGAAGAAAACCGGACTCACGAAGCCCACATCCGTTGGATTGGCTTCCAAGTATACGAAACATGATGTCCTTCTGGAGGCCGGTATCGATTTCGAGCATCCAATTAGCGCGGTCGAAATTGCTGCCAAGCGGGCCGAACGGATGGCCAAAGAGAAGAAGGCCATGACGCCGGAACAGGTGGCGGCGCAGAGGTTGCATCTGCTTCAACGCGGATTCACCGCTCAAAACCCCAACGTTTCTGCTGGTAATTCGGTTTCTTCTGCTGTTCAACAAGCACCGTCAGCGCAAGTATCTGTTGGTTCAGTCGTCCCCATCACGTCGATTAATACTACTGTTATATCCACCACACCGCCCAGTAAGTTTTCTTTTTTATTTTCATTTGATTTTTTTTTTAATTTATTTCTTTTGTCGGATTTGAATTAAAAAATAATAATATATTTTTTAATTTGCAGATACTTTACGAATGTCTCGTATAGTTGCTTCGCCGCTGCAGAATCAGAATATTGTTGCTGTGACCGGCATAAGTCCGGCGCAATTGCAAGCAGCCACGCAAAGGCTGATTGTGTCAAGCACCGGCGGCCAGTCGAAAGCCACGGTGGTCAGTGCCGGAACAGTGGCCGGCAAAGCAATCAGTCCAGCCCAACTGCAAATGATTCGTCAGGCAACGTTAAAGCAGCAGCATTTGCGTCTGCAAAGCGGTGCTCTGACTGCTCAAACCGCGAAAGCAACCACCGTAACGATAGCCGGTCAGACGGCGGTCCAGGTGCAGTTTTCGCAGGGGCAGCCGCGAGCGCAGTACGTTAAACAAGGGACGGTCACTACGGTGGGCGGCAAACAGCAAATAACGCGCACTTTGAACGAAGCCGAGATGGCGCAGATTCTGAAAAGGCAGCAGTTGCAGCATAAAGTACTGCAAGCCAGTCAGGCCAGTTCTTTACAGAATCAAGTGTTTGCTCAAACGATACAAGCAGGCTCTTCGAATTCACCGGTTGCCACAATAGTTAAGGCTGTTTCTAGTGCTGGAGGTTTGTAAACTTTTTATTTTTTACTTTACTATTTATTTGTTCATTTAAATGTTTTTTTAATGAAATATTTATTTTTTTATTTAGTTACGCAAACGGTAATAGGAACACCGGTAAAAGCGTTGCCCCAAGGCTTAAAAGGACAAAGTCCTCAGCAGTTGAGAACACTGCAAATACAGCAGCAGTTGTTGGCGCAGAAGAAGCTGGTGAATCCTGCCAAGATTGCCGGTATTGCTCATGTAGCGGGCAAAGGGGGCGTCGCGACGCAGTTGATCCTAGGGTCTAAACCGCCAGCGATGACGCTGCAACAGTTTCAGCAGGTCATTAGGTCTCCCCTGCCGCAGAATCCAGTGGTTTTGACTAAACCAGGTGGACCGCGGGTTATTCCCGTGCAGACTGGCCAAGGCAACAAACCTACGATTCAGGTAACCATTTTTTTCTTTGGTGCTCATTAATTTTTAAAATATGAAAATATTTTTGAAATGATTGCAGGTGGTGACGGCTTCGTCCCAAGGTTTGACCACTTCATTACGCCAACCGTCCTCATCTAATTTGTCGCCCGGTACTGCTTTGATAGGTAACATAAAGGTGCATAATGTGGCCGGGAACAGTGCGCAGCAGCATGCGATTCTGAGCCAAGTGTCGGCGGCCCTTCAAGGGCAGAATGTCCGCCAAGGCAGCCCCGTCCGCATACAGACCAGCTCTGGTGGGCAGGTGGTGGCGGCGGCAGCGATGGCGGTCCAACAACAACAGCAGCAGCAGCAACAACAGCAATCGGCAGTTAATGCGGCCGCAGTGGCCGCCAATCAAGTTCAAATGCAATTGCAGCAAAATGACAAGAGCGACCATGTAAGTAGACTAGTAAAGAAACAGTAAGCGGTAAATGATTGTTGGTTTATGATGGAGTTTTGTGATTGTGCTTTTGATAAGATGATTCATGATTCCGTTTCGATACTAATTTAATATTTTCATTCATAATCAATCAATCTTTTAATCTGATTAATTTTTACTTTGTTTCGTTGTACTATCAGTATTTTTTTTTTTGTTCTTGTGGAGACAATTTTCCCCTCCATGCACGTAGCCTTTAATGTATCACGTCAACGTGTTTTGGTGTTCTATCTAAATGTTATGATTAACGAATAATGTGCGATGGTAGATCTAATTTTCAATTATCATTTTTTGTTTGATGATTTGTTGTTTCCCCCCTGTATGTAAAATAACATTTAATTAAGTAATTATTGGTGAGTAGGGCATGCCAATTTTTGAACGATTCATTCGAAAAGTGTGTGTACTGCTAATGTGTCCCTCTTATTGCTGTGATAAAAAAAAAGAAAACAAACGATTAATTAAAATAATGATTTTTGTTCTTCATGGCAAGATCGATAGTTTTCCGCTAAAAAAAAAAAAAAAAAACACGAAAACCCTCGCGAGAAAAGCGATTTTCTCGTTTCGCCTGTACAAATAACTTTATTTTTGATACTTGTAAATATGTGTTAGTTATATGAATTAATTGATTAATTATTATTTAAGATTATTAGTTTTTGCCTGCGTTCAACAAGAGCAAAAGAAAAATTTGAAGCCCATATGATGTGTTTGGTTTCAGAATTAAGAAATTGGTCGCTGCCATTACGCTTTGAACAACCTATTTTAATATTATTAATTAATTAAGACTCGTTTATGATTTTCAAGATCATTGTGTAGAGTTTCGGTTATAATAATTCTAACTTGTGATGTAAATTTTGTAAAAATAAATTTTAAATAAATTCAAAAGTATTTAAAGGAATCTGCAATGGCTTTGATCTATTTAAGACAGATGCCGCTTGGGGTGTTGTAGTAGAGGGGATGCAACTGGATTACCGCAGCAGAGAGCATGACTCGATTTCCAGCAGTACTCGCGTAACCTTGGTGTGTGTTGGACGTGTCTTGTAGTTCGCGGTGTGTTAACTTTGAAGGAACGTAGACCACATGTCTTGTCTTCGATTTAATGATGGCTTGTTGACGTGAAGAGGAGAGGCCGGTCTGGACGTTCGAAGAAACTGACACGTAGGGATTTTCGTTTAAGGTGAGTGTCCTCTTGGATTTTTTTACATTAGAGGTTAGAAATGTAGCATTCTTCTTCTTCGCGTAATGTTTACTAGTTGCTTTTATTGCATCCAGTAACAACGATTGTTGTGATGTAAGTTGGAAACAATTGTGGAAGGCGTCTTTGATAGAAAGAAAAACGAAAGTAAATCAAGTGGCTCGCAGCAACAACAACAACAACAACAGAACAACAGTTTCTATGTTTTGTTTATATCGCATAATCGGATTGTTATGTGTAGGTGGAGGCTTTTGCTTCACACCTGAATCATGTGTTTTGAAAGGGCTTGTATCTTTATTTATGCCTCGCAGTAATTACGCTGTGTAATGGAGAATTAGTGGGCTGCATTAAGAGCACCGAGAGGGCATAAGGTCAGTACTGGCGGAGAGTGCATGAAATGAAAGTGCGCGGATGCTTTTAAAAGTGCTCGTGCAAGCAAGTTTGCTTTGGTGCTTTAGTAGAGAAATGTAAAGAGAAAATTATTCGGATGTATTTATGTGCGAACTTGATCGAAGTAGGTTTTCATTTTGCGGATTTTGCAAAGGCAAATGTTGTTACCGGGTGAATGACAATGTAATTATTGCGTTTGATTGCTGATTACAAAAGTACTTCTTGCTTTTGTGGTATTTATTACTTGTTAAACGTCTGATCAGTTTTCCAACCAAAGATTTTATGTGTTTTTGTATTAATTATTTGTTTATTCATTACAATGAATACATTAAAATTGTTTTTTACTGAATTTGTTCTTCTTTTTTAAATTATAATTAATTAACATATCTTTTTTAAATTCCTAGATGTACAAATCCAAAGTTTTTTTTAATAATTATTTATTAAAAAAGAAGTACAAAAGGAAGTGGTAAATTACAAAAGATTTCTAATTAACAAAAAAAAAAAAAGAACCGAATTGCTAAATCCGTTACATTTTTTTTTAATTATGTCTTAAAGTCCACCTTCAAATCTGTATTTCTTTGTGATCTGCGGTATATTGCAAGATACAATCTCAGTTGCTTCATCTCTGTATCTATACTAAGATCATTTCTAATAACTGGAGAGAAATGATTGAATTACGACTACTCGGAAATTGGTTCTCATACTTCATTTACTCTGCTCGCTTATTTAGATCTATCGTATATAATTCTAATGGATCTTAAAATTCAATTAGTTGTAATACGCTGAATAAACATTGCAAAAAAAAAGAAATTAAGTAAATAATTGAAGAGTTTATTTATATGAGGACTTGATATGGAATAATTAATAGTGCGTATTTTGCATCCATCGTTTAATCCCGCATGAAGAAGCGTTTATTCAGTGTAGTAACAGCAAAGTAATTGCTTGTGAACAATTGGGTTATTGTTGTATTTCATTGATGGTCCATTTTTTTCTCTTCTTTTTTCTCATTTACTTTTTAATTGTTTTATTTTGTTTCCCTGAAGCCTAAAGAAGTTTAATTTGGCCTTTTGATATGTTTTTATTCCTGGCATTTTTTGGTTGTTTATTCTTTATTTTTTTCTTGTATCAAAAAAGGTTTTTTAATGAAATTTTAAGAGACGAAAAAGTCCCTTTTTATTTTAGTATTTAATAAATATTTCCAAACTTAATTAAAAAAAAAAACTGTCCATCAATTTTGGATTTGTTTTTCTATATTTTGTTTTGAATTTTAAATATTAAAATTATTTCCACCAAATCCATCATAACTTGTCCTTTTCTCATTTGTTTTTTAAGTGTTTAATTTTGTTTCACCGAAGCCTAAATTAGGCCGTTTGAATTTATTTCCAGGTATTTTTTAGAAGTTTTTTGTATTAAAAAAATGTCTTTTTGTGATATTTTAAGAAACCAAAACATCTTTAATCAAAATGGATTGCAAATGTATGGACTGCAAAATATTGGCCATCATTTAATATTTGCATATTTCATAAATAGAATACATTATTCATCAGCTATGCGGATTAAACCTTAAAATAAATATCGAAATGAAATTGCTAATTAATATATTGTGGGATAATTTCATCGATTTTATTAAAATAAAAAATTATTGATTCCATAACAAAGTACATGCAATAAAAAAAAACTTAGATAAACTTTATTTAAACTAAACAGTCTAATTATTTAATGCAGATTATTCATTTGGCTTAATAATTCACTAATTATTAATTACATATTCGGCTTTTATCATCATTTGGGAAAGTGGCCGGCGGCCATAATTACGAACAGGTAATTGAAATCGAATTGAGAACAATAACAGTAACAATTACCGGCGAACAGTTTAGTCTCTTCCCATGTTGCTGGCTGCATCCAGCTCAATAATATATATTGAGTTGAAAGGACTATTACCGAAGTAGATAATAGTAGCTATGGTCCAGAAGCGTCCGCACCATAATCCGAATGGGATTTCGCCATTGTTACACCGTTATAAGTCGGCCCCACTTGTTTGTCTCATAACCGCCTCCACCGCCTCCGATTGAACCTGCAATTATAACATCTTCTATATACTTACTACAAATAGACTGTACAGTCTTTACTTGAAAGTTTTACGTTTGCTATTGTGTTTGATCCTTTGAGCTTTTGAAGTTTTTCAATGCTTAAAAGATTAACTACAATTAGGGATGAAAAAATAGTTAATTATTTTAATTAATTTCAATGCTAATTTATTTCAATTGACATTGGTCCTAATTTGTTGTTCAATTTCAATATATATTTAGTTCAATTTGCACATTTTTAACATTTGTATTAATAATTAACCATTAGTCATTCGTTTAGCGTGCGCTGTTAATTCACTTAAAACGGCCGGCAAGACTTTTAATGTGTCCAACAATTTGTTTTTCCCTTTTATTATGCATTGCATATTCTACCGAGTGTCGGTTTCGCAATGAAATCGTTCATTTATTCGTTCAGTTTGCTGGTTGTTAATGGGTTCTCGTTAAATATGGGTCGCGTTTAAAGTACTGCACACAAAATAAAAAAATATTACGACTCTCTGCGAATTAAGCAAGCATTTAAAAGTGCTGCTATTTATATCGTTTGCATTCATATTGTTTATTCGAACTTATTTATGGTCAAGGAAATTTGCTTTTTTTAGGGTTTTCATAGTTTGCGCTGTGTGATTAATTGCTTTAATGCTTTAATTGAACGTAAAAATTTTAAATTTTATTGGTTTTTACTTTTTGGCTATGCGTTGGTAATAATACTTATTTGGAAAACTTTTTCTGTTTCTATTTTGCAAAACCTGTAGTTGTTATCAGATATTATGCAAGTGTTACGAAAAATCGTTAGAACTTTAAATGGGTCTTGTTAAATTTAAATATTTTAAATGTATGTAGATCCTATCATTTTAATCCTTAATCATGTACACTTTATTAGACTTTTATTCAGTTTTTTAATATATTTTTTATTGTAAGAAAATTATATATATAAAAAAAAACTGCATCCAATCAATGGGAAACAATAAAAGTTGGGCAAGGAAAGAGCAATAAAATCTAAGCAATATTTTTTTTTCATGGGTTTTAATAAAAAGTTTTAAGAGCAACCTTTAAAACAAAGGTTATAAAAATCGTTTTAATGCTTAAAAATAATCAGAAAATCTCTAAAATAAGCAAATAATATAAAATTATAATATTTTTTATGTTCAAATACCTTGCAGTTAAATGTAAAACAAGAAGTTGGAGGCGGCAAAAGTGGATTTACTTTTTTTATTAAATTTATTTACTTATTAAAGTCTTTGTTAACATTGAAATAACTTTAAACTGCCTTTAAAAACTTTAAGAAAATATGTTTTATATGTTCTAAAGCTTGTAAAGAATAGTTTTTTTTTAGTAGTTTTTCATATTTGCTTTTGCTTTGAAATTTGTTAGACGAATACCTATCGATTTCATATTCGATTCCGTGGACAATAAAACATTCAACCATTGAATTATCTTTGTGCAAACACGGTTTTATGGAATCATTCCGTCCCCTTTCGGGACTTTTTTCACCTTTGCGCGTCTGCTTGCTTGCTGCCGTTCCACACACTTCCACAAATCGGAACAATAAAATATTAACGAAGGGCGAAAGGCGTAAAACCGGAAAACTCGACGTTGCTCATCGATTTTCGCCTTTCGGTGCCGAACTTAACAAATGCGAAACCATAAGACACATATTGTACAGGGTCATTTTTTTTCTTTTCTGATAATTTAATTTAAAATTTCAATTTTAATTTATAATACTATCAAAAAAAAAAAATGAAATTAATTTTATAAAATTTAATTTTAAAAATTGGTTATAGAAAATTTTTTTTTAGTGAATTTATGAAATAAATTGTACTTTAGAAACATTTTAAAATAAATTTCAGCAAGCAAATGGACTTTTAAACATTCATATAGCCACAACAAGCTCATGATTCTCGAATTGTCACCGCGCAAAGCGGTTTATTTTTCTTTTTCCGTGCAAATCCTCGCGCGCGCGATTTTTGTCTCTTCTTATTCTGTCTGGAAATATCTGTGTCAAATTCGCGGCACGTATTGCGTCTAGTTGCGCTCTTCAGCTGCTGCTTCGGTGTGCAAACATTCATATTTGTCGCCATGGGGAATTTACAGCGGGGGCGGTGTGGCGGTGGCCGGTAATGGCAAATAATAAAGCGTTTATTTGCATTTACTTCATTCTTTTTAAAGAAATCAAAACTTTTTCATTCTTTTGCTGCTTATAAGTACTATTTTACAAGTTGTTATTTTAGTTTTTTTTATGTCCTCTATATTTATTATCTAAGCTGCTCTTTAAAAAGAAAGACAAATACATAAAACATGAAAAAATTAAATGTTAATTATGTTTGAACAGAAGATGAAATACTTTGTTTTTTTTTTCTTTTCCTCTTCACTTGTTAAAATTATAAATAAAATGTTTGCACGTCGTTTATAACTCGTATATAATTTTCTCGTACATGTTGTGAGCCCACAGGCTATATTAATATTTGAATTTTCAGTACAGTTATATTTCGTTTTTTTTTTTTACCTTTTTTTTGTATCTTGTCCATTACTGCTGGTAGGTAGAAACGTTGCGTGATAAAATTATTATTGCATTTTGCTTTTTAGCACATTTTTGTGCATTTAATTTCGTTGTTTTTCCTAATGTGCGGAATGTTTAATATTAAAATTTGTGACGTTTTTTGTTTTAATGAAAAAGATCTTTTCCCTCTTTAATTTTAAATTTTCCCCTGGTTTTTCATATTTTTCGCTTTTTTTAATTAGATGGTTGATAAGCATTTTTAATTAAACGTCTTAATTAAAATTTTATGAGAAACAGGAGGTGAAGTTAATGACTAAAGTAATTGTTTTTTAAAGTCTGCAATGGATTTTTTATTTTCTTAATCAAATTTAAATGTAGTTTAGTATAAGTGGCAGAATAGTAGACTATATTAAAATCAAAGTGTAGAGTACTTCTGAAAGGTTAAATATTTCCGTTTTAAATACCAAACGAATAATTAGGTGTATCAAATTGAAGCATAAACGAGCAAAGATTTAGCTCGGCTTCTTTAGGATTATTTAATTCGCACGGTTCTTTTCGCTTGTAAAGTGTAAATGCCATAAAGGTTGGGTTTTCTTTTGCTGTATAATTTTCTCTCTTTTTTTTTTTAATAGTAATTCGTTTAAATAGTATTTTTAAACTTTAAAATAATAGTAATTTAAGCACCTTAAAGGAGTTTTTTTGTATTAAAATTTAAAAAAGTTTCTTACAATTAAATACTAAATTTTAATTTACGTAAAAAAACACTTTTTCAATTTTTAAGTAATTGTTTTATTCAATAAAATTTGTATTTAATTTTTTTAAATTATTTTAAGTTTTTAGTAAGAAAAAAAACATTTTTTTTTATATTAAAAATGGATTTCTCCTTTAAACTTTAAAGTACAGGTTTAATTTCCACAAAGAATATAAAAATAACTAATTTATTAACAGCAGTAAAAATTAATTAAAGAGGCAAAAGTCATTCAGTTATAATTTAGAGTCAATTTATTATTAAACAAACAAACAATAAATAAAATAAACGATGCACTTTACTAGCGGAAGAGCACAAGGGACAAGAA
>JASKGO010000074.1:0-33757 GCA_030556065.1 Holobus sp. GC000080
CATTAATATTTAAGTAAATTTTGCGGCACGCGGCGCTTTCGGTGCCTTCTGCCCTATTCTCATCATATAGCAAACCATCTTTTGGCTCACTTCAATTTCTTCAACGTCTCCTACTTGTGTGTATACAAGACTGTTAATAAATACTTTCTCTGTGTGTGTATGTACTGTAAATTGTGTACACTGTTTATGTATAAGTTTGTTATAATTTCCGGAGTTTTGCCCCCGCAAGGAGGAGGAACATTTATTTCCGCCGAACGTCGTGTTTCATGAACAAATAACCATTTTCTCTTTGGGTTTAAATTTTATTTAATTTTTTTAATTACTGCTTCATTGTTATTATTATTAATCATGGTTATTGAAATTTCGTTATTTTAGCACAAAACTGACTTTATAATTAAAATTATCTGCATTATTATGCGGCATATTGAAAACAATTTTAAAAACAACTTTGCACGAGAAAACAATATAACAATATAATATTTAATCGACAGAAAGTCGTAAATTATTATTATTATTATTAATAAATTATTATAAAACACACAAAACCGATGCTTAAAATGTGCATAAAATGCAATAACATTGAAAACAGAGGGCGAGCAAAAAGTGCTAATCAATTTTCGCTATATTTTGCTAATATAAATAATAATAAAACAACGCTCCGCCGGCAGATTTCCATTGTTTTATAATATTTGACTATGAATTCATAAATTCGATAACTCTAAAAATATTTACATAAAATAATTACCCTCCCATCCACAGTATTTTCGATATTTCGATAATCATCATCATCATCAGCAGCAGCAGCAGCAAATATCGAATTACCTAATTTACCCCTTTAACTAAAGCTATAATATTATAATAATTTAAAGCCGGCGTTGAAAATGATTAGTTACTGGCGATTATTTGCCGGCAAATTTATTTTGTTTGGTTTCCATTAAATCAACGAAGATTAAAATTTCCCGATTCCTGCTTTTCAACATGTATTTGTTTAAAATTAAACTATATAATTGCAAATGTATTCGCTGTTTGGCAATTTGCAATTTGTTTCTAAATCTAAATTGATTATTTCTTTGTAAGATTACTTAAATTGTAATCTTTTTTTTCTGTGTCTATTGGAAACAAAGATGTCTCTATTCGGGTCCGGCAAAGGAAGGGCTAAGGGTCGTTAAAGGAATTTAATGAAAATCAATCGCGCGGTGTCGCCGCAGGTCAACCAAGTGTGCCCTTTTGCACAGCTGCCATTCGTCGAAATCGTGTGGATATTGGCCGATAAATTCGTTATTTATTGTTAACAGTCTTCGTATTTCGTTATGACGGAAATATAATTTTTATCGGTTTGCCCGGCCGCCTAGTAAAATAAGAAACGAATTTTTAATTAAAAAAATTATTAACTATTAAGTTTTTCTTCATTGTTATTTTTTATTTATTTTATTAACAGTTTATTAAAAAGTTCTTTTGCAAGGAAAAGTAAATTTCAAATTGCCGGCAAATATATGTCGTTTGCAATGTTTGAAAATTTAAAATTTCACAAGCCTTTTTCTCATTTGTTTCAATATTTTTTTTTTTAATACCTATAAGAAAATATAAGTTATATTTTATAAGGACTTAATATTATTATTTTTTCATTCATTATTTTTATTTCATTGAGAAAAAAAAACAAGTTTCATTTGGTTAAAAAAAAAAAGGAAATTAAAAAACTTGAAACAACAAACATAACTTATAATTAATTTCTTGTTTGTCTTTGCAACAACTGTATAATTCCACCGGCGCAAACTTTATTAATTATTTAATCTTTTTTAAATTCGTTTAAATTCGCATTTCAAAACTTTTCCCCTATTATTATTTTTCCTAATTAAAATTTAAAAAAACTCAAAAAAAACAAAACAGAAATAACTTTCCGTATTTCATTGGAAATAATAAATGTGTATTGAAACTAATAAAAATCTAATGTCATCTGTTTAAGTCAGGGAATATGTTTTGGGGTTTATTCGTCGCGGGTCTGGAGGAGAAAGAGGCACAGCCACTGCACAGCATTGGCGGCGGCGGCGAAGAAGTCATTTCGGAAGTAGAATATATGGAAGCAATTTGCATGCATGTCACATGCGCGTTCATACCGCTGTATAAATAAAAATATTAATATTCCCATACATTTATATCATACCTACACATACTATAAAATATATTTGTACGTGAAGCTATATACAGAGGAGAAGAGAGAGAGAGAGAGAGAGAGAGAGAGAAAAGAGGAAGAAGAGAAATATTTCCGTTGGCGGGCGGGCGCGAGATTAGAGCGGATTTGTTTTGTTTGTTTTTTGGACTTTATGCATGTCTCTTGTATAAGCTAGACAGACGTATTTCGCAGATTTAAATTATTATAATGCCGGATGGGTTTTCTTTCTTGCTCGTTACAGGGATTTGAAGAACGCGCTGAAATGCATTCACGGTTACACTCGAATGTGCATGAATCTGCAGCATCAGAAACATTTTAAGCAGCTCTTCAGAGGCACCGGCGCCATGGTCAACGAATTGTGCAACAACAGCACTTACCAAGAAGGTAAAACCACTAAAACTATCAATTTATTTTATATTTATTTTCACTTGCTTCCTAACTTTAACTTTTTATTCAATTTTTATATTTTCTTTATGTTTACTTACTTTTTATTAAGAAATAAAAATAAAAAATCAAAACCTAATTAAAATTAAAGTAAAGAAAAAATACGATAAGTTAAGAAGCTGCCAACTACAGAAATGCAGATTTAACATATCAGTAAAAGATGATTTTTTTTTTGCATACAAATTGCAGAATATTTGAAGTACGTTCCGTGCATGAAGGAAGTGTCAGGTGAAAACGAAGTGTGCTTCAGTCGTTACGCGAAGGCAATGAAAGAGATCCACAACAAGCCGGTGCTGCAGAACGCCACCGAACCAGACCTGGTGACTTACCAGAAGAGGAAGCGCGAGGCGGCCGACGAAGGCATCAAAAACGTCTGCTGGTAAGTGCCACCACCATTATCGCGCCTACCCATTCATCTTCATTATTATCATTATATTACACTATTCCACTATCATACTATACCTACACCTAAAGGTATCCTACCTATATCTATGTAGTAAGTACAACATGGACTTTAATGGCCGTATAGAGCAATAATATAAGCTGTATGCTGCCTATATCTAACCCTATATTCTATATGCTGTCGTTTCGCGCTCGTAATTTAATTAGGTCGTAATTAGATGCAATATATACCATTAGTGATAATTAAACGGTCTGAATTAGTAATGGGGCGCTATATCTGACGTTGTTGTCCATTTCGATGCGCTCCGATAATATAATATCGCTGTTGCATTATTTAATGCGGACGGATGGACAGCTACGACCCATCAATCGAATCGCGCCTACATCTAAATTACACTCCCGAATATTTCCATACCCTATTCACCCTTATCCTATAGGATATAGGATAGAGCCCACATGTGTGTCTCTCATCTCGCGCGGCCTCTTTAATTAATTAATTATTATTTATCGCGCGGAATTAATAATATGCGACGCTTATTAATTAGCTAATGGCAGTGTCCGAAAGTAATTAGTGATTATTTGTTACTGCGAATTACAAAGTTTGACGTTTGTTTCAATTTGTTTTGCAAGCAGTTTCGGCAAAATATTTTCGCTTTTTATTTAATTAAAATTATCAAATTAAAATTATTAAATTTCAATTAAAGTTATTAAACTTTAGGTAAAATTTACTAGAAAATCAAAACATCAGTCATTAAAACAGAATTGAAAACTGTTCATTGCATTAAAAGTAGAACCACAAAGGAAAAGCTGCATTTTCTTCAGGAAAAATAAATAATAAAGAAACAATAAACATAGTAAGAAACCGGGGGAAACTGCAAAGCAAAAATCATTTTTAATGAAGTCTAATAAATAACTTGCACATGCACATCCTTATCCTGAAGTACACTCGGCTGAGCTTAGCGCGCGGCCACTTTTTACTCTACTCCCACGTATAGTACGGCTCCATTAAGGGGCCCGGCGCCTTCACCTCCCGCATACCTCGCATTCGCATCCTCGCCCCATCCCACCCGCGCATCTCCTCGAGATGCCTCTGCTTGTAACTTCCAAGTTACAATCCCACTGACGAAATTATTATTTGCCGCTTGCAACAAATTGAATAAGTGGCCTCGTCTTACGTAGTAGAACTTAATGCCATTCATGTCATTTACCGAACATAACGCAATTATTATAATTTTTGCAATTAATTAAAACCCATTTAATTATACTTAAGTAATAATAGTCAGTTACATAATTAAATTTCCCAATTAAATTTTGCGTTCGTTTTCAGTACATTCCAAGAGTACGTCCAGTGTTCGACGCACACAATGCGACGTGCTTGCGGCGAAGAAGCCGCTGAATTCAGTCGGAATTTTCTGGACCGGATGTCATCTTCCATGATTCAAGTACGTGTTTTTTCTTCCTCTTTTTCTGTATTTATTTGTTTGTTAAATTATATGTTTTTTATTCTTAATTTTAATTTGCTTTGGAATTGAAAATTTAATTTTTTATTAGAAATTTTTTTAAATAGAAGAAATTGTTTGTTTTTTTTTTTGCTTTTTTGAGTTAAAGATAGAGACCCAAAATTGAATTATATTGTTTTTCCTATGTGGTGTGGTATGTAATTTAAATTCAAAACTACAAATAGGATTGCATTTGAACGGTTTCGGTTAGCGGCAGGCACCGCGACGCTTTTTCCAAGCCTTCGCTTTGCACAGTTTGCGCTTTCGTGACTTCGTTTATTTTTGTTTTTTACTTTTATTATTATTCTTATTATTATTATTATTGCCATGATCAAAATGTGGCGTTTTATTAATGCACGAAAACGCTTTCTTTTTCAAACGTTCAAACGATAAAAGTTTACGAGCTTCATGCACCCCACAGTTGCTGTGATAAATTTCCAGTTGCTTGTAGGTATTTTATACAAAAACTACAGTTTTATATTAAAATCGTTAATTATTACACGAAAAATTTATTTCTTTTTACGAAAAATAAAACAAACATTTTTTTTTTATAGAAAAAATAATAAAATGTATTTTGTTTACAGATGCATTGCTCTGAATACGGCGCGAAACAATGCGGCCTAACATCTTCCACAACATTCGTAACAGCCTCCTGGTTAACCACATTGTTAACACTGACAGCAACACTTCTTCGATGGATTTAAAACCGAATTCGCTGCACAAGAAGCGTTCAACTAGCGGTTTCTGCAAACGATGCAAACCGACGAGAGCAAAAACAAAGATTGAAATTTAAAAAAATTAAAAAAAAAAAAACCGAAGAAAGAAAAGTTGCTGTGCGCAATTGAAATTGTGATTATTATAGTGAAAAGCATCACTATAAAACTTGTACATTTTGTACGCTTCAAGAGAAGAGTAGTTAGGTAATTTATACAAAGAGAGACATTGTAAATCAATCAACAGTCAGCTCGCTAATAGATTACTTCCTTCTTACTATGAAACACATTACAATCGCTACCAAAAAGAAAGCGTAAGCGTCAATTTAGTCGTTTAAAATATCTAATTTATTAATTAAATTAAAGTTTATTGAAAATGAAGTAGTATAAGAAGTAACAAGAGTTAAGAGTTAAAGAAAGACACAGGATGCCAGTGATAAAACTTCAATTACGATCGTTGCACTATTATATTACTGCTAACAATTACTAAATAAATAATATAATTTGTATTTCCCACAATAAGACTGATGTTCTCCTGTTGTCTACTGAAATGTAATCTCTAAAGTCAAAAATCTATTAAATGACTGTTCAAAATGAATGAAAATATGTATGAAAATGATGCTTTCAAAAAGCTAAATGTAAAAGTAATTGAAAAAAAAAATACCCGTAAAACAATACTCAATTTTTGCAATTAGCAAAAACAAAATATTATTTTGTACATAAAATAAAAATCAGTAAATTAGAAAACCAATTAATTAATTGTACCGCAAAGAATATTTGTTATGTAGGTGAATGTAGTAAAAGAACGATAAATTCAATTATTTGAACCATGACCCAACTGCATACTCTAATCATAAGAGAAACACTACTGTTGTGTAAAATTATACCTAATGAATAAGTACCTAAGTAATGTAATTAGCTATTTATTAAAACAACTGTTCAATCATTACCAAAAAATCTAATATACGAATATTGTAAATACTATTGAAATATAAATATAATAAAATGAAAATAATTGTAATAATTATTTAATGTAAATAATCAAATAATCAAATACTATAAACAGAAAACGTTTTTTTTTATTTATTTTGCAAAAAAAAGTAACTGGTACTGGTTTATTACACAATAAAATAAACTAAAATAAAACAAATAATTACAATTATTATTTCTGTTGTAGTAACAAACAATTAGTTTTCCGTTAATGGAGCAATTAAATTTGTTTTTAACCATAGAGAATATAGATAAATGTTTGCTTTAGATTTATTAATAGTTGCTGTTTAATTATTAATTTGGCTGTGAATTGTTTTTTTTTTTATAATTTTTCAATTCCTTCTTTTTAAATTTTCGTAGGTTTTCATTGGATAAATTTATAATTACTTTAATTAATTTAAAATTAACTAAGTAGTTGGTTTTTATTTGCATTTCCTTTTCTTGTATTTTATTATTAGTACTTTGTTGCTGCAGAATTTTGTAGAATCTTAATTTATTTGTTTTGTTTAAAATATTTTTATTTTATTTAATTAAAATAAATGCAATTGATTAAACTTTAATTTACTTAACTTATGCATTGCTTTCAGAATATGGAACACAAAAAGCTTTTAATACTAGTAAACTTCATTTAGAGGTTTATTAGTTTATTATATCCATAATAAAATCCATAAAAAAAGTAATTGTTAAAAAACGGTATCTTGAGGAGATACCCGTCATCTTAGATAAATAAATATATTTTTTATTAGTACTGTAGTCCTAATTAATAAATAAATTTAATAATAATTGTTATACTGTTCTTTTTTTTATATAATTATCATTGCAAATTGAAATGTGTATCCTAAATGAAATCTATCTCTCCACAATTTTACTCCGTGCGCCACCTCTTAAAAAGTAGTGAAAGCTTCAAAAGGTCGGTATTTTTATTTAAATTGTTTTCTTTTTTTTCAATTACCGTTAATTAGCATTTTAAAATAACGAAATTGAATTAATTAAGATAATTATGTGTTAAAAAACTATAAAAAGTTTAATTATTAACTAATTAAAACTAAAAGGGGGAATTTATAGGATGTATAAGCAATCGCGATGTTTGAAAGTACGCCTTTTAATTATAACGACGGTATACCGGATACGAATAATTAATTAAACGAACATACGCAACATTAAAAAATATCACAACAATAAAAACAATAGATACCTTAAACATAACATAAAAAATTCCTCTGAAAAAAAGACTGAAAAAGAGCTGCAAAAAAGTTGAAATAATAAACAATTGGTAAAAACAGGACATTGGCCTCCGGCTTCACCCAACGGGAGGAATCGAATAAATAAACTGAAAGAAAAAAGGGTCACAAGGTTTCTAGCGGGAATTTAAACTAAAGCTGCGAAAAAAAGCACACAAATAATATAAACAGTGAACGCGAAGGCGACTTTAACGCAACGTTACAAGGGTGCCCCAAGCGCTAAAGGGATAAGGGATACTTCTTACAATTGAAACATAAAATAATTTCCTAATTTTCTATGAGGAATAACAACTATATTTCTGATTTTTATATGGAATGCGCATTGATGATAAGAAATATTATAAGTATAAGCATTAAAAAAGGACTTAATGCATCACGTGTTACGAATGACATAAAAAATGTTATTATGGGATAAATCTCTAAGAACGACGTTAGTGCCCTTAAGAATTATTTATACCCTAAGAAATAAGAACCGTGCTAACTTCTTATTTCTTAACACATATTATATACGCTTAAAAATATATAGGAAACAACCGATGGGGCATAATATAACGAACACATAAAAAAACACAAAAATAAATTAGTAAAGCACATAGAAAACACATGAAATATAACAATTTAAACTGACAATCGATAGTTGCAAAAAAAAAAACAGTAAAATACGTTAGATTTAACTGTTATTTTGCTATTATTTCACGAGAAAAGTTGCAACGGTTTTAGCACCAAAACCAAAATTAATTAGAAACATTGTATCAATTAAAAATGTAGGTAAATATGGTCACTACATTATTTATTTATAATTGAAATGAAAATTAATTAAGAAAATAAAAAAAAATTCATATTAAATCGAAAGTGTAATTAAAGTGATTAAAAAAATTGATAAAAATTGATTTATTTGATAATTAAATTGAATAAAAATCAATTTACTTCTGCTTTTGTTTTCAAAAAAACAAAAGAAAACAATGAAAAACCAACAATCATACCATTTTCCTCTCCTCCTCTCTGCTCAGAGCTGCAGAGTAGAAAAACTAATGAGATGTTCCTGTTGCTAAAGCTGTTCTTCTTAGGGAGTCCAGCACGTAAGACTTCCAGAGGGACCCTGACTCCTTTAGCCTTACGTGGGACTATGGTCCAGGAAATCCCCCACCTACCTTACTCCACTTCTGAAACTCTTCAAGTTTCCTGAAGGTCTGCGCTGCTCCTCCATTCCATCTCCAAATGGGCACATCCAAATCGCATTACACTTTTTATTAAGAAATTAGTGAAAATTATTAATTAAGTAGACTGCCCTAAAACGATTGACGAGCACGTGGGCTCTTCGCGATCTAGCCACTGAAGTTACAAAGACAAAAAACTAAAAGTGCTATCATTAGCAAGTGCTGTAATGAAATAACAAATTGCAATTAGTATTTTTGTGCCGAATGTGCAGAATTTTAAATTAATTTAGATATTGAGGGAGTGTAATGAATGCAGCGTAAACAACTGGACGCTTTAATCATCAGAGAATTGCGTCCAGTCACCTCACACCTCCTGATTTCAGTACTTAATGAGTCATCGGAGATCCATTTTTATATTTTTTGAAACAGAAAATAATAAAATTGAAACAAAAAAACAATGTTTTATATTTAAAAAAGCCCAAATTTAAGTTTATAAAAACTAAATTTTATTGTTTCCTTAAGTAAACAATGAATTAAATCACGTAATGGATATTATTCGCGTGGAATACTAAATTATAATGCAAATAGCTCAATTTGCACAAACGCTTCGTGGAAACAACAAATAATTGTTATGCAAAAATCGTTTTTAAACAATCTGAAGATCGCTAAACTTACACAGACTTACCCAACAAAAAAAAAACAAAAATTTCAATGATTTTATTTAATTCTCAACAGTTAATTTAATTAGTACTAATTAAAATGAAATTAATTAACTTTTTGCAAAGCCCACCAAGTTTTTCTTGCAAATAAACAAACCTTTTCTTTCTCCTTAGTTACACCACATAGCTCCCCGTACAATTAATACAATTAATTTAATACCACATTTGCCCCTAATTTATAAATAGCAAGCATTGAATTCTGCATTCAATACGCCCCCCAAATGACGCCAACATTTTCATCGAGTTTTTAACAATAAAAATATGCAATCGGATAAAAATTTATATCTCACCATGCGTAGGAGTTCTTCTAGAATTAGTGGATACTAATTAAATAAGTCGAGGCACCTTTATAAAGGAAAATCCTGGAATTTCCCGGGAACACAAACATTAACTGCTTACTTCTTTAACAAAGCGTACAAAATGGCGAATTTGTCAGTTTTTTTAATGTTGAAGCAAAGCCACCTTTAATATTTTTGCGGAAAAAATTAGGGTTGCCAACTTAGAGGTTCCTTGCTAAATTCGAATTTTAATGGTTTCCGAACGTTATAATTATAATTATAAGTAATGAATGAGTAGGTTTAAAGTTTTTGATTATAATAAAAGCACAAAAATTGTTTAAAAGTATGTTTTTCATAGAAAATTATCAACGGGAAAAATAAGTCACTAAAAAAGCACTGAAAAACACCCCATAGAAATTACCAAGTGTTGATTTTCCAACCTACAAAACTTTTGAATTAATTTACTAATGTTACTAATTAATATTTAAATTTTTTAAATAAGGATTAATTTATCTAGTTTAGTGAACTACAAGTTCTTTAATTTAGTGTTAAAAATTATAATTAATTTGCAAGGTATGTATAAATATACTCTGCTAGTAATATATTGATTTTAATATTTTAGATTCTCATCGAATGAATGATTTTTCATTGCTAAAAATCTTGTTATTTAATTAAAAAATAGCCAAAGCAATTAATTATAAAATAAAGGATCCAAATAAATTATTGAAGCAAAAGAATTAAGATGACCACTGCCAGAAGCCTAAAATTTTCATTACTCGAGGGCCACTCTTCTCAAATGCAAGAAACAGCATAAAATTATTGAAAGCATCTAAGTTTTACAATTACTACATTAGTAGCTAAACTGCAAAAGTAAGTATTAGAGAGAAAGTTGTTGTTATTAACTCTAATAAGCTTAAAATGTGCATTAAAACTGCACAATAAAATTGGAAATAAAAAAAAAATCAATTTAAAAACTACAAACATCTCAAGTAATTATTAAAAATATCAAAAAACGTGAACTAATAGATACAAAACTAATTTGTCTATCCTATTCAAAGCATAGCTCTGTTTACGCGGAGTAACAGCGAATCAAAAAGAACCGAAAAAACAACCGGCGAGATAAGTGACGAGATTTGGGGTCAAGTATGTCCAGCCAGTGATAATCTAAAGCGAAAATTAATTAGTTCTTTGGAACTGCGACCGCGACAAAAGCATAAAATCCACGCACAACCGGAGAGGTGACGCTTAAAAGGTGAAAGAGTCGTCCGCGAAGAATCAGTAACAACTCGAACGTCTCGCAATGTGGCCACGAAACTTTTTCTACGGCACTGCGCTCATTGTTTTCATCTCTTTCAACCGTAAGATTATTTAAAATTATTTAAATCCGCTTCCAAAGACCTAAATCTAATAAACCAAACATCAATTGGCGATTTTAGAGGCTGCCAGTCAAGGCCCCGTTAATCAGCAGTGTTTAGGATGCATTTGCGAGGCCATTTCCGGCTGTAACGCTACGAAAATTTGCGCTGGCGACGTCTGCGGTCCCTTCAAAATGACCTGGGCCTATTGGGCCGACGCAGGCAAGCCCACCCTTAACGGCGAAAGCGTGGAGTCTCCTTCCGCTTACAGTAATTGCGCCAGTGATATTTACTGTGCGGCACTAGCAGTGCAAGGATACATGGAAAAGTTCCAAAAAGTAAGTTTTCCACTTTAATCATTAAAGTAATTTTAGAAAAATCTATTAAATTACTTTGCTTGCAAATTAAAGAACATATTTTTGCGGTTTTACTATTTTTTTTTTATGGTTTTAAATAATAAAGAATAGCAGAAATATAAAAAAAAAGATGAAGCCGCACTCAATGTCAATTAATATTTGTTTATAGCGCAATTAATTACCGAGTAATTGTCTAAGAATAACAATAATTAATGGTTGCATTAATTAAAGTAAGATTAATTAATTTCAATAAGAAATTAATTAATTTTCCAATATAAATTTGGAATTTTTAGGATTGCAACGGAGACGGGAAGATAGACTGCGACGATTTCGCTGCAATTCACCTGCTGGGTGGCTACGGGTGCAACGGTCCTTTGAGCAAAGTGTACAGCGACCGCTATTACCAATGCAAGGCCATCGTGGGCGGCTCCTCGTAATTACCGCTGTGTGACTCTGCTCATTACGTTACATTTAACATTACTGCAAAATACGTAATAGGAAATCCCTGTATAATTTATTCGATAAAAAGCGCTCTTTAAATACACTCAAACACTTGGAATTCCATTAAAAAAAAACACACAATATACCAAGGCACTTATTAATTATCGTTACAATATTAGCAATTTATTTAAATTTAAAATTTTATTTAAATTAGTAGCCATTTAATAAGTTAAAAACGATTAAAATAGAATGTGAAAAGCAAGTAAAAAAGAATGGAACAAAAAAATGGAAATAAAAGTTGCGCACTGTGTGTAAAATTCAAAACAAGATATTAATTATTAATTACGCTTATAGTTTATAGCTGGTTAATAAATCGGAGCTGGTGTTAGTTAGTTAGTTGTCGATAAACTTGCTTCGCGCTTCACGAAAACAAGTTTCTGCCTGCCAAGGCTCGCTTTCCGTCATCCGATTCGTTTTGAATGGTTTTGAAAAGCGCACACGGAGCCCCGATTCAGTGTATTGCATATATTTTGAGCGGAAACTGGTTAAACAGAAATAACGTTTGCGCGATTTGTTGTTGTTGTTGTTGTTGGTGTTCGTTGGTTGTTGGAAAACCGGTGGACGTCGGCTGTTGCAGCAGCAGCTGATAATTAATATGTTTCGGTCGGCGCTGGTGCTCTGGTGCGTCGCGGTGCTCTTGCATAGAGCCACTGATTGTGCTTTAACAGCTTCCGGTAAGTATATTTTAAAATGACAGTATTAAAAAATCATTAAAAGTGCAGTAAAATGAAGTTTTATAATCAAAAAGCGCAGTAAAACGAAGTTTTATACTCAAAAAAGTTGCTGTAATTAATTGCAAATTGCAATTTGCAGAAAAAGTTTACGTGCAGAATTTGACTCCGCAGTGTATGAAGTGTCTGTGCATAGCGGCAACGCATTGCGAACTGACCAGAGGATGCATTAAGGGCTACTGCGGTCCTTATAAAGTCAGCAGGGTTTATTGGATTGACGCCGACAGGGTGGTGATGGATGAAGATGATCCCGAAAGAGCTGGAGGTATGCTTTTTCCATATATTTATTCTCTTCAAAATATTTGTAAATTAAAATTAAATTAATCAATTAACTGTTTAAAATTCAAAATTAATTAAATAATTAACTGTTTAAAATATTATAAATTTGCTCTGCGGATAAAATTTTATAAATTTGCTCTGCGGATGAAATTTGTTAAATATTTAATAACCCTGCTGTTTAGATGAAAATAAAATAAAAATTAAACAACAGAAAGTTTTATTTAACTTTAACTGCAAAAAAAATTTGTGTAGAAGTAGTTTTATTTAACTTAAACTGCAAAAAAAATTTGTGTAGAAGTAGTTTATTGAATTGTTTCCTTTTATAATTTCATTAATTTTCAAAAATTAATAAAAATTTGTAACTTTGTTTTGCATGTTTCAAATTTGCGTCATTGCTGAAATTTGTTTTTCTTTTTATTGTTAGTATGTTATTTAATTGGACAATTTTAACTATATTTTTGCCTATTTATTTTATTTTTTACGTTTTACGTTGATCTAATAATGAGATTAAATGAAATTATAGTTTATTTCTATAAAGAAATGGAAATTGTTAATTGCCCAGTTTGATATTACTTATTATGTTGTTATTTAATGGAAAACGAATGTTTAATTTTTCAAAGAATCAGTTTTGAGTCATTATTTTTTGTTTATAATTAATTTTATTAATGTTTTTATTACTTAATTAGTTTTTTTTTTTATAGAAAAACTGGTTGTTTTATTCTTCTTTCGTTTCTTTATTATGTAGTTTTTTTTTTTAATTTATTTTAAATAACATCTTCAAGAAAAAATTAACTTTTAAAGAAATAACAAAAAATATGATTCTATTTGTATTTAATTTAATTAAATTTAAATTTAAATAACTTCTTCTAACTTTTAACAAAAGAACATTAAAAACAACTCTTTTTGCTTGTAATTATGATAAATAAATTAAAAATAAAACAATAACTTTGATTCAACATTCGAAGAGTTTTCTTTTGCTGTTTAAAACAAAAAAGAATATTTCTAAAAAGTTTTCTTTTTGCTTTTAATTATTGAAAAAGGGCATTAAAAATTCAAAGAAAACTAAAATTAAAGTTTTCTTCATTAAAATTTGAAATGTTTTTATTCTTTTTTGTTTCTTTTAATCTAGATTTTTTTATTTCTTCATATTTAACAACTTCTTTAAATCTTTATCAAAATCAAAAAAATAATATTAAAAAAATGAGTCATTATGTTCTTAATTTTAAAATGAAAACAAAAAATAAGGCTTTCAGCATTTTAAGACTTCTTTGTTTTCATTTTTTATGATATAACACTTATTTTTAACAACAACTTTTAACAAATAAAATACTACTAAAACTGTTTTCTTGCTTTAAAATTTAAAATTAAAAAAAAAACAGCAATAAAATAAAAGAAAAACACTAAATTCAAAATATTCTTTCAGCATTCGAAGACTGCGCTTTAAACTTCCATTGTGCCCAACAAATGGTCATCAGATACATGGCAAAATTCGGCAAAGTATTAAAAAAACAGAAAACTTAAAACTCAAAAAAAAAAAAAGAATAAAATGAAAACTAAAAAATCAAATAAATTTTAGGATTGCAACAACGATGGCGTCACAAACTGCGACGACTTTTCCATGATAAATTTCAACGGCGGCTATCAATGTTCTCCCGGTTTGTCCAGAAACGAAGCCGGACGCAACTGGACGGTACGCTACAATTCCTGTTCGTACTTGCTTTAGTTAATCGGAGATGAAAAATTATTAATTAAATAAAAACTTACGCTTTATTGTTAAAAACGTTACTTACAAATACTATTTTTTATGTATATATTATATATATTTACATTAAACACATAATATAATAATATTCAATTCAACGGAATTTCGTCTGTACACAATTTAAAAAGCACAATGTACAAATCGCACATACAAAACTACAATCTCAGAGCTGCTTAGTTCGCTTCTGCTCGTTTAATTCCCTTTTAGTTTTTCTTACTAATTAATTAATTCATTAATATCTCTAATTGCTGCCTCAATTTTCTCTTTTTTAACTTTTATTAGAGATTTAGTAGTTGCTTAGATACTTTTTATTACTTATTTTTAAATTTAAAAATTTAATTCAGTAATTAAATCGATAAAAACAAAAACAAAAACAAAAACAAGGACTAAAAACACTCAGCGTTCGTTTAAAATTTAAAATTATTATTATTATTGCCTTATTTATTATAATATATAGTATATACTTTTTTGTTTCTCTATAATCAAAGCCTCAAATTTGATTCGATATGTTTTTGATTAATTAATTAATTTTCGTTTTTGTATTTGTCTGTTTGTTTGTTTAAAATGTGCGCACGGCATTTCTCATTTGGCACAGCTCTAGCTTTGATTATAGTTAATAAATACTTTATTGTTAGTCATTTGGTTTCAATAATTAACGTTACTTGTTATTAAAATTTAAAATCTCGTTTTTAAAACTGTTACTGGATCGGTTCTATATTTGTTATAATTATTGTTATTTCACTAGAAATAGAAAACCGAAATTAAAACAAAGACTTAATTTTTCGTTTCGATTTGATTATTCAGTTTGTAGATTGTTCTTATTTTTTATTTTCACTTTTTTTTTTTTAATATTTATATTGACTATGGAATCAGCATTTAATTAAAAAATTGAAAAATTGTAAAATTACTCACCGTTTGAGTCCTATTACTGCTAATTAATATTTCCGTTCTTGTTAATTGATTATTACTTCGTTTTCGGTTCTATTTGAATGAATGTTTTTCTTTTTAAAGTTATTTTTTTAAAACTTTTTAACTAAATAAAAAAAGTAAAAATAAACTTGAAAATTTTAAAGTTTTTTGTCTTTAAAATTACTTTTCGACGGTTTTTGTTGTTGTTGTTGTTGCTGCTGCTGCTGCTGCTGCTGATTCTTTTCAGTGATTTCGTTCTTTTTATTATCGTCCGATTCTTGGCTCTTGCTGCTGCTCATTCTTTTCCACTTTTTCTCGCTCCACCAAGTCTGCTTCTTTTCCTTCAGCTCGAATTCGTTGGCATCGTTTTCGTCCTCGTCTTGGCTCAGTTTCTCGTACTTGTATTTCGCATAGGGAGCCGTTTTTTTCGCCGAATTTGAAGACTCCAATTGGGTCACTATTTTTTGCGCACACCTAAAAATTATTAAAACAATGTAATAAACTGTTCATTTTTTAAAATTATATTATTTTAATTATTGAAATGAACCAGAAGATTGAAGTATTGAAGAAAAATTAAAAAAAATAGTTTAAAAACATTTAAAATTATGTTTTTATTAGAAAAAAACGCGAAAAGCAAAAATTAGTAAGGTTAGAAAAGAATAGCATTTTTTAAAATTAGTTTTATCAGTATTTTTATGACTGAAATCATATTTTTTAATAAAAAATAAAAAGAATATTTATTAAGCTATAAAATGAATGAAAAAAAAATAATTTTTAAGTTTTCAGTTTGTGCTCTGCAGTTAAAAGCTCACTAAAAGTACATTTTCAGACTTTTTATTAAAATTTGCTTATAACACAAAAATAAATAAAGGAAAAAAATATTTTTTTAAGGATTAAACATTTTAGACAGTTATTAAATAAATATGAATTGTTTAAAGAAAGTAAAAAAATAAATTTAATAGAAAAAATGAATAGTTTTTCAAAAAACAAATTTGAAGGTTATGAAAATTTTTGATATTTCTTCAACTAAAATTAAAATAATAAAAATTAATATTTTTTCATTTTTTTTTAATATTACTTATAACAACAATTATTCAGCTAAAAGAAACAAAAGGAAATTATTAAAAAATAATTTTTGTTTGTTGTCTACAGCAAAAAGCTCACTAAAAGAGCATTTCAAGACAAACTAGGAGCTTTCCTCCATAACTCTAGAATCCCTAAACAAAAACCAATTTTTTTTTCACTTTTATTACAACAAATACTTTTACTTCAATAACTTATAAACAAAAATTTAAAAAAATAAATAATAATGCAAAAATAAATAAAAAAGAAACCTACCTTTGAATTTGAAATAAACAAAATTTTCTTCTTCGCTTAAAACACTTAAAAAAACACTGAAAACAATAAAACACTTAAAAAAAAACAATAAAACAAATAAACCAAAGCAAAATAACAACAAATATAGAAATAATAAACAATTTTTTGAAAGAAATACCTGATTCTTGTGGAAGCCGGTGCAATGGTACTATGCGTCGGACTGGAAGTGATCTCCTTGATGGGCGGCAATCGATTGATGAGATTGAGTTTATCGCCGCGGCCCTTGTAGTCCTGCAGCTTGAGTTTCATGGCGTGCTGCTGCGACCTCTTCAGGGCTCCTCCGACGGGTTGCCGTGGATACGCCCCGAGACAATGGTGCGGTCCTTTGTGATGAAGATGCTGCTGTTGATCGCTGTTGCCGCAACAACTGCCACCATTGCCGTTAGTGCCGTTCGAAGATTTGTTTTTGCAGGTGGAGTGGTTGTCTGCAGTAGCAGACGAAGAGTGGTGAGATGAGGAGTCGCTAGAAGAACATGTGGATGTGGAAGATATCGATGAGTTGCCGCTGCTCACGCTGTACAAGCTGTCCGATTGCGTGACGGAGGAAGACCTGGAGTTTACGGAGTAACCGCTCGCTGAAGACGGCAAAATCGGTCCAGTCTAGACAAAACACAAAATAATTTTCTTTAAATTTTTCTATTTGATTTTTTGTAATTTAATTACTATTAAATATATTTTTTTAACTTTAAAATTTCTGCTTTGTTTTTTGTAGTTAATTATTATTAAATATTTTTAAAATTTAAAATTTGTGTTTGTAATTAGTAAATAAATGTTTTACAATAAGATTTCAATTGTAAATTAATTGTATTTAAAAGTATTTTAATTATTAAAATTAAAAATAGAAATTAAATTGAAATTGAAAAATTTTAAATTCCATTTGATTTTGCAATTTCCAGTTTTTCGAAAATACTTTTCAGTCACTTTTAATTTGTATTTAATATTTAATCTTCGTTTGTAAATGTTGATTTTTGCATTGCTTTTAAAATTCAATTTCGACAATTTAAATAGAGATTTTATTTATTCAGGGAAAACAAATTTTCCATTTTGCTGGAAAAACATTACTCCTCATTACCTCTATTTTCCGAGAACAAATATTGTCAATTCTGCAATTTCTCAAACGGTACCTTAAAAATTTTCAATTTTCAAATAAATTTATACAATTTCCGAAAGAAAAAAAAATCAATAACGACTTTTTAATGAAAATAAAAAGAAGAATTCTAAAAATGTAAAATTTCATCATCTGAAAGAATCTAAAAGAAAAGCAATAAAACAATTAAAAACCAATCACGGCTAGTAAAAAATGCAAATCGAATGTCTCAAAGTAGTAAAACAATAAAAATTCTTAATGGCGCATTATTGCTGTAAATAAGTAATGAGTCTGTACGTACGTACCTTGAGTCTGAGTATTTTGGCTCTGCAGATGACACATCTTAGCGGCAGAAGCCGTTGCGAGACGGCGATCTGAATGGTCTTGACGAAGCATTTGCGACAGACCACTTGATGGCCGCAAGGAGACGTCTGCATTGTTGCTTTCGCATGTATACATATCACACACTGGGAAAGAAAATTTATTTTTTATTAGTTTTATTTTTTAAGGATAATGTGTGAAAATAATAAATTAAAGTCATTAAACTGGACAATGATTTACAAAAACAGCAAGAATAACAAATAAAAAATAAACTTAATAAATAAACAAATAAAAAAAAGAATTGAAAGTGATGTTCATGTGCAATAAAAATTGTTGGCAGAAAATTGGAAATGCGCGGATTGCGGAGGTCAGCATCGTCATCAGGGAAGAAAGATGCTAACCCTGTCCTCATTATATGTGCATAACAAGAAGGGACTGCTTTTATATCTTTTTAACTTTTTAGCAATGCAGTTTTTAAATTTTTCAATTTCTTAGTTGAATTTATTGAGAAGAACCTTTGAAAAAAAGTTTAAAATTAAAATAAATAAAAAATTATTATTTGTTAAAAAGTTTGAAAGTTTCCAAGAGAAAATTTAATTTAAAATTGAATAATTTAAAACAATAAAAATAAATTTAAAAAACATTGCAAATGCAAAACTTAAAACAACAAAAGTTAACAATTTTTAATTTTATTATAATTTTAAAATCTATGTAATACTTATTAAAAAAGTTTAATTTAAAGTTGAAACATTGAAAAAACAGAAATAAATGTAGAAAATTTAAAGTTTAATAAACAATTAACCAAAATTAAAGTCTGCTAAATGATTAAAAATGTAAATTTGTTATTAGACTAATAGTTTTCATTAATCAATTAAAAAATTAAGTAAAAAAACTACTTAAAAGAAATTATGATTGAAAATTACAATGCTTAATTGGCAATTGAAAACAATAAAATTTAAAAAAGAACTGAAATTTTAAGCAAAACATAAAAAAAACAAAAGTAAAGAACTTTAAATTTTAGTATAATTTTAAAATCTATTTAATACTAATAAAACGTTTAATTATCAATTGAAAATAATAAAATTAAGAAAAACAAGGATTTGAAATTAAAAAGCAAAAATTAAAAACTTAAAATTAAAAAATCAAATAAAATTTAAAAAAAAATCAAAAGAAAAAAAAAATAGTATTTAAAAATCATCTTTTTGAATGGTTTTCCCTATAATTAGTCACTAATAATAGACTGTAACAATGTAAAAATAAATGAAGAACATGTTGATTATATAGATAAAACCCATTAAAATGAAGATATCCATTGAAATTTGAAAAAGAACAAAAAACAAGAAGCAAAATCTAAGAAGAAAAAAACTGCTTGCCTCTTCTTCTTGGCAGGTCGCCAGTTCCGGCTCGCTCTCTTCTAATTTATTCAGCAATTTATCCTGGAACAAGCAAAACAAAGGTTTTGTTAATATGCAAACAGTATAGCTATAATATAATTATCATATTGTACATAGTTAAGAAAGAAATAAATGGCAAAAAAAAACCGTTCAAGACGAATACAAATTTGAAGTTTTCAGAAAATTGCGCGAAGGCTATAAAAAAAAACATTTAATCTATCTCTATTCAATACATATTATATACTAAGTATATAACAAAAAAAATATAAAAAATAAATCAATATAATGTCAAAAAAAAAAACTATTCTATTTTCCTGTATTTGAGAAATTAACAGACAAAAACATATTTTTTCAACGGTTGTTTTGCTTTTTTAGTAACTTTTTTCCTGTTTTGTTGTTGATATTTAAAACCTTTAAGACATTTAAAATGTTGCTTGTATTTTATAGCTTTGTTTGTACTTTTATAACTGGTTTAGCTGAAAGTTTTTTAATTTTTCGAATTTTTTTCTTTGGATTTTGTGTTATTGAAAGTGCAAGTAAACAGAAAACAAAATGCATATCTAAAATTACTAAAAAAAAAAAAATTAATCTATAATTTAAGTTTTAACAATTTAACAGTAATACAATAATATATTAGCAACATTGTAAATATTAATGAGTTAACTGAAATGTAAATAAATGAACAGCATAAATAACTATAAAAATATTATAATTTTTACAAAGTAGTAAAGTAGTGAAAAACAAGCAGAAAATAAAGTTTAAATTTTATGCAATAAAAACTACCTTCTTAAAAAAAAAAAAAAAAAGCATAAAATGCTATTAATATGCAAATTATTATTTTTTTCTTTTTTTTTAATTTTACTTCCAATTTCCAATTAATTCAAAAATACGAGTAGTAATAGGAGAAAATTCCCAAGACGGATAGAAACGAAATGTCAAAACATTTTTTGCGTACAATTTTTTCAATTTCTCAAGGAGTTTGTTTGTAAAATGTTTAAAGTAACAATTAATAATTGATCACCAGATACATTCGGGCAAGAAAAGTGGTTTTTAGCTCATGCAGCATAATCATAAAGCAATTATGCAAACGACCTCAACCTCTACCTTCAATCAATGGACGCAATGTCCACTATACAAACTACAAACTTCCATTTTCCATTATTTTTTTTTATATTATTATTCTTCTTCTTCGCATTTCTAAAAAATATGAATTTCTTAAATTCTTACTACACTTAACAAAAAAAAAAAAGATTTCTACAATTACCAAATATTATAAAATTCCCATAAAAAAAAAGAACGGCAGACATCTCTATTAATTACTAATTATACTTTATACTCCAAAAAAAAATGTATAAATAATTTTAATTCCATTTGACATTGAAAAGTTTATAGACATTATTTGTGGTAATTTAATGGAAGACCACTAATGCGCTTCAGAATTCCGTAAAGTGTATGTTTATAAGCGTATTCAGTGGTAAGAAAAGTGATGGCTGAAGTGACCAAAGCAAAGTAGCTTGTCTTGTGATCGGTGGATGATCGGCGGCAGTCAGTAGTATGATGGAGGCTCTGGTCGAAACAGTGGTCAGCACTGTGATCTCCGATCATCCTCGTCCACCGAAATGCCGCCGAGTTTTGCAACCGTTTTCCTGCTTTTCTTCGGTTTATTACTGGGAATAATACCGAACAGTGGTCAGCAACAACGGTCTGATAGGGCGACGACGGATTCCTCTTCGATGCAATGTGCGAAAACTGTGATGACTTTAAGTGAGTTTTTCCCCATTAGTATTCATCAAATTCATTAGTTTTATTGGTCATGAGAGTGCTTTGAAACACGCAGAGGGATAATTAATTTTGCAGTTTGAGTGCTTTTTAAATTAGAATCGGTTTGCTTTTCGCTGCAATTTTTTTCTTTTTTGCAATTAAAATTTGATGTTTTTTTAATGATCTTTGAATAATTATAATAATAAATAAATATAATAATAAAAATAAAAACTAGCATTGGTTATTAAAATAAATTGAATTTCCTTTTAACGATTAATTAATTTTTAAAATATTAAAAGAAGTATTTGAAATTATAAAATTCAATTGGAAGTTTAAACTATTGAAATTAAGAAAAACACATTTCAATTTCGACAAGAAAGCAAAAAACTTTATTAACTTTAAATAAAATTAATTAAAATAAAGGGGAACAAGGAAATCAATTGAAAACCCTTAAAGAAAATTAAATTAAATCGTTATAAACAAACTGAAAATATATAATTGACAATTTAGATCATAATAATTGAGGAAAAAGACCGTTGAAATTCATTAAATTTAAAACAAAAAATATTTTATTTATTGACAATTTGAAAATTTACGAAAAATCAGTTAAGAAAATTTAATTAAATCATAGAAAACTATTTAAAAATCTGGGAAAACTAAATTTATAAAAAAAAAACATAAAATTAAAGTAATCATTAAATTTTAAAGTTAAAAAAAAATTCAAGAATCCAATCGGTTTTAGAACTTTTTAATTATTTCAAAATTTGCTTAGACTTTTTTTTATTTAAGTTTTAAACATATTATTAGCAAGATTTGAACAGTTAGCAATTACAAATGAAATAAATAAAAGCAAATTAATTAAAAAAATAATAATTAAAAAATACGAAAATGAAATTTATCTTCAATGAAAAATGAAAATAATTAAAATTAACTTAATTAATTAAATGTTTTTGTTGAAAATTGAAGGAAAACTTAAATTTTATTTAATTTTTCAAAAATCAAAAAACTTTTTCGTTTCGATTCAGAATTTTTGCACTGCTAACAATTCACAAATAAAAGAAACTAACAATAAAAGCCTTAATTTTAATTTTAAAAGCAAAAAAAAAATAGAAAATTAAGTCATATTCAATAAAAAACAAATAAAAATAATAAAAATTAATTCAATTAAAATTAAATAAAATGCTAGTATTGAAAATTAAAAAAAAAAATTATTAATTATCATCAAAAATCATTGATACTAATCAAAACAATTTTTCCAATTAGTTTTTCGGAATTTTAAGCCCAGAAAACAACTTTTAAAAACCACTTTTTAATTAATAAAATTTAAATATTCTTCAAATTAAAACAAAGCAAACTAAAAGCAATTACTTCAAAGCCAATAAATTACAAAATAAACAGAAATTTAATTTAACCATAACAAAACACAAACAATAACTTTGGTTTCAATTTTAAAGCAATAAAATATCACCCGAAAAAAAAACTAAAATTAAAAACAAAAAAACAAATCATTTGAAAATTGAAAATTATAACGGTTTTTTTTTTTTCGTTTCCATTTTTCATCAGTGTACAACACGGTAGTTTTGACTGGAAGGCCCACGGGGACGTGCCCGTACTGCTGTGCCATAAATTGGCGCAAAAATATTCGCCTGATGCTGTTCACGAACGAGAATCCCACGAAAGGGGAACGCTTAAGGTTCTCGGCGGGGAAATTGCGGGCCAGCAAGTACTTCCACGATAAGCGGAAAACCATCGTTTACGTACACGGATTCCTCGAATCCTGCATGGGAAAAGCCTCTTCGTCGATTAGACTCAAAGATGGTAAGTACTAATTTCTTTTATGTTTACTTTACATTGCATTGTTATTGATTTGGAAAACCCAGCAAAGCAATTAGTAGTTTTGTTATCTTTATTTAAATTTTTAAGTAAAATTTTATTTTTTCAATTTTCAATTTAAAAAAAAAAAAGATAAAGAAAAAGAAAAAAAAAACAAGAAATAATTATTAAGTCGACGATGTTATTATTTTTTTAATTGCTATAGAAAAATTTAGTTTCTTGTTATTTTTGTCACGTCGTTGTTAACAATCACAAAAGTTCAAAGTGTATTATACCAAGAGCTCTATAATTATTTCATTTAAATTATTATTTACTGTTGCTTTTTGTTAAAGAATGACAATTCAATTTCAATTGCTTTTGTCCAATGAAATTCAATGTCGCAATAATTGAAGTTTTCACACCTCTTTTTCCAAACTTAATTACTTTTTTATTTACTTTTCAGAATGTTTGTTTAATTATTATTATCATTAGCATATTTGAAATTTTATTTTTGCAACTATAAAATTGTTATCTTTGTTTTTGTTAAGAAATTCGGAAAATTAATTACTTGTACCTATTGTGCTATTGCCTTTATCGCAAAATATTTAATTTCTTTTTTGTAACATACCAATAACAGATTTTTTTTATTTCTAAAAATTTTAATTTATAAGATTTTTATAAAGAAAAAAAATTAAATTTAATTTATAAAGAAAAAAAAAATTAATTTATTTTAAAAAGAAAAAAAAATCAAAAAAAGAAACTCTCGGAATGAAAATTGAGTTATTTGTTTGATTAGTTTTCGGAAAGCAGAAAGCCGGAAAAAACACGAAATGAGAAAAATTGCAATTTCAGCGTATTTGGGCAAAACGGGCGAGAATTACAACGTCATTTTGGTGGACTGGTCGATACTGTCGGCAGGACCTTGGTACGTGCAGGCGTCCCGGAACGCCCGAATAGTCGCCGTTATTTTGGCAAGATTCCTCCGGCAGTTCCACCGGAGCGGCGAATTGACGCTGGACAACGTGCACATCATTGGCTTCAGTTTGGGCGCGCAAATTGCGGGCATCGCCGGGAAACTTGTCAAGGACTTGGCACCGGTCGGAAGGATAACGGGACTCGATCCTGCTTTCCCAATGTTTCCCATACAAGGTCACAAAACTACTATATATTTTTTTTCGGTTTAATTAGCGAAATTTTTCATTAAAACGAAAACAAAACTATTTTTTTATTGTTGAAATTTAATTTAACTATTTTTAATTATTTAAAGTTTAAAACAAAACAAAAAAACTAAATTTTTATTATGGAAATTTAAAGGAAAACTATTTTTTTATCGTTAAAACCGAAAAAAAACTAATTTTTAATTATTAAAATGTAAAGGAAAACTATTTTTTACCATTAAAACGTAAAAAAACTATTATTTTGTTATTGAAATTTAAAGGAAACTATTTTTTTATCATTAAAACAAACCAAAAACTATTATTTTGTCATTGAAATTTAAAGAAAAACTATTTTTTTGTAATTTAATAAAACAAAAACTATTTTTGTATTATCGAAATTTAAAGGAAAACTATTTTTTATCATTAAAACTGAAAAAAAACAAAATGTTAATTATTGAAATTTAAAGGAAACTATTTTTTATCATAAAAACAAACAAAAAACTAATTTTTAATTAAAGAAATTTAAAGACAAGCAATTTTTTAAACATTAAAACAAACAAAAAACGATTTATTATTATTAAAATTTAAAGAAAAACTATTTTTCATCATTAAAACAGATAAAGAACTATTTTTATAATCAAAATTTAAAAAATATTTATAATTGAAATTTAATTAAATAAAAATTCAATTAAAAAAATACCATTTTGTTTGCAAAAATAACAACAACAAAAAACGATCTTTATTATAGTGAATTAATTAATTTTAAAATTCAAATTTTGATTATAAGACAGGCAACCAATTTACCGTAGTTTTTATTATTAATTATTTTTAACTAAAAAATAATGTAAAGTATTTTAAATCTACAAAAAAAGTACTAAAAAACAACAAAAGAAAGTAAAAACAAAAGCAGAAAATTAACAAAAAAAAAACGGGGGGAAAAATTTCCAGATGAAAACTGGCGTTTGAACAAAGGAGACGCGAACTTCGTGGACATAATCCACACGAGTCCCGTTCTCTTCGGCTTCCCGATTTCAATCGGCGACGTCGACTTCTACTTGAACAGGGGAATGGATTTCCAGCCGGGATGCAATTTCGAGGAGCTTGTCCTGGCTAACAAGCTCGACGACTACCGTAATTATTCTCATTCAACTTTTGCCTCCTTTCCTCCATACTTATTTAATACTTTTCATTAATTACTTTTTCATTTTTCACTTATAAATTTAACATTTTTTTTAATTGAACAATTTAAAAATATTAATCCATTTTTTTGTTTGCTTTGAATTAATTTTATGTTTCAATTTGGCTTTTCAATTAACAACAGTAAGGAAATTTTTAATTGCATTTTAGTATCGTGCAGCCATCAAAGAGCTTGGAACAGTTACATTGATAGCGTGAGCAACCCTTCGGCGTATCCTGCTTTTAGTTGCAAGCCGCTTCAAAATCGTACCGATGGCACTATTGGAACCGATGGAATTGATGGCATTGATGGCATTTATGGCATTAAAGAGCCCGTTTATATGGGAATCGATGCTTATAAAAAGTAAGTTTGTTTTTATTGAATTATTTGCTTTTAATTTAATAAAAATCTTTGATTTGCAGAAAACCTCAGGGAGATTTTTGCGTCAATACCAAACAACAGCCAAATTAGTCTCTTTTTTTTTGTAGTATTATTTTCTTTTTATTAACTGAGAAGAAATGATAATAATTTGTAAATAGTAATTTCTAAGTGTTAAAAAAATAAATAGAATAAATAAATTTTAAAGGAATTCTGTTTTCTCTATATTTTTGCTTTACTTTTTTCTTCAATGAGATAAAAAAAAACTATTAAAAAAACATTTATTGGGAATAAATAAAATTTAAAAAATCTTTAAATAGGAAATAGCAATTTTTATTCTTTTAAAAAGAATTAAATATTAAAAAAAAAAAAAACTTAAGTTTTCATCGCTTGCACCTTTTTTTAATGAATTTAATGAAATAAATTAAAAAAGGAAAAGAAAACATAAAAAACAAATTAAAATAACAATTGAAATATGTTGCCGAACAGAAATAGAAATAAATTAGAGGAAGAAGAGAAATTCAATTAGATTAAAACACCTTTGAAAGATTGAAATCGCGCACGACACAACCACCCAAGCGCCCGGCGCCTTCACATCGAACCACCCTACACGACATCAGTACTACTCACTCGCATTTTGTACTACTACAATTTCTACACTCTGCACATTGTTACGTTTAAATTTGTGGCATCGCATTGCGTGACCCACGACCTGCCACCCTGCCACTAACTTATTATTATTATTTTATAAAGATATATAGTTTCAGAGGTACAAATTTAGTAGCGAATTATAACAATGGTCAAGTCCTAATGACAAATTGAACGTAATTTGCAGTAATTTGTCTCTTTTTTCTTTCTGTTTTTATAGTTTTTTTTTTTTTGGTTTTATAATGCAAAATAAATTACATGAATTTGTTTTTCTTTTAATTAAGCATTTTTTTTTAAATTAAAAATAATTAAGTAATAATTAAATGCCATTTCAACATTTATCACCAATCACACATTTATTATAATTTATCATTTGCCAGTTGTCATGATGAGTAATTTTTTGTTAACAAAATCTGCGACAAAATTATGACAAAACGTCTAATTCTAATAATTTTAATACTGCATTTTAATTTTTCATGAAAAAAAAAACACACAGCTTTTATTGGAAAACCGAAAAACTTTAATTAAAAAATGCAAATTTGCAACTAAATAAAGGAAGAAGGATTGCAATGAATCAATTAAATCGAACTAAAAAGACCGCTGGGAAAATCATTTGTATTGCTTAATAAAATAAGTAAAAAATTAATTTCCAAAAAAATGTAAAATAAAAATTTTCAGCCAGGTGTTTGCAGCAAACAGTAATCTCTTCATCTACAAGAAAATACTCCGATAAAGATGCAAATGACTTAGCAAACGATTTAAAAAAAGAACCGTTCGTTAGGAAAACCGTAAGGACGGTGGTGTTGGGTGCCAATACGACGAGCGGTAAAGCTTTGGCTTTGCTTTTAAAACAGAATCCTCTGCTGTCCGCTCTTTATCTCTACGATAGCGAAAGAACCGCTGGTTTGGCTGCTGATTTATCTAATTTAGACACAAGATGCTCCGTTACCGGGTACCACGGTGAAAATGGACATTTAGCTGTTCGGGTAAACTCCCATTTTCCCTTAGTTTTTAATTTTATTTTATTTTTATTTTAAGAATAAATTTCATCATTAAAGAATTTTGGGTTTTTTGATCAATGAAAAAAAAAAACAAATAAAGAAATAAATCAAATTAAATAAAAAATGAATAAAAAGGGAAATATTTTAATTAATAATAAATAGAAAATAAGAAAAAATAAATTAATTGAGAAATATTTTAATTAATTAAAACCTTAAGAAAAAAGCAATTTAAAAAATATTTCTATTTAATAACAACAACAAAAAATAATTAATTAGAGGAAAAATACGAAAAAAATAATAATAAAAAATAATATTTTTAAAGAATGCAGATATAGTCATTGCTCTCGGTTTGGAAAAGTATACCGAAGACACCGAAGATTGCCTAGTGATGAAGAACGAGGCGAAAAGACTGACGGAATTCGCAACAATTGCCGCTTTGCATGCCCCCAAAGCGATCTTCATCGACTGCGTTCAACCGCTGAGCCTTAGTTTGCCCTTAGTTTCCGAAATTTACCGCAGGAACCATTGGTTCCATCCTGGACGCGTCATAGGTTCCGTTGCTCTTCTTCAGGTACCCATTTCTTTTAATTTTTTACTTCACTTTGTAAAAAACAAAACAAAAAACAACAAAATAAAGAATTTAAAAACGAAAATAAAAAAACAAAATAAAGAAATGAAAAACGCAAAAAAAAAACAATAAAATAAATAATTAATAAAAAAAAATCAATAAAATAAAAAAAGAAAATTGAAAAGAAAAAAAAAACAATACGAAAAATTAAAAAAAATTAAATTTGAAAAACCACAACTAGAATTAAGAAATTAAAAATTAAAAAAAAAAACAGTAAATTAAAGAATAAAAATTAATTTTCTTCGCAGATGCGAATAAACACTCTGTTGGCCAGACATTTCGAAATGGACCCGGCTTGGGTCCACGTACCACTGCTGGGTGGACCCGACGATAACACGGTGGTACCCTTATTTTCGCGAGCGATACCGAAAGCTGTCTCCATAAACGAGAGCAGTGTCTTGATCAACCGATTCAGGCATTTGAAAGACGACGCTCATCCGGAGAGTCCCATCTGCCGGATCGAGAGCATCCATTGTCCTCTAGGCAACGCGTTTGCCATCAATAGATTAGTTACGAGCGTTGCTTTCGGGCTGCTAGGAGACAATAATGCCATTTCCACAGCTTACGTGCGCAGTAATTGCACCACTACTTGCAAGTAATTATCTTTTCTTTCAATTTTTTTAACTTTCTAAGTTTTTTCAATTTTCGCATAATTGGCTATACTTTTTATTTATTTAAAATTAATATTTCAATTTTTTTTTTGTGTATTTTAAATCAATTTTTTTTATTAAATTTTTAATTTCTAAATTATTTTACACATTTCCTTTAGTAATTTGAAATTCAAAAAAATTAAATGAATTTACAAAAAAGATTTTTTTTTAGACACTTGGTTTCAACAGTAAAATTTGGAAAAGATGGAATTGCGCACAATTACGGCATACCGCACTTGACGAAATTCGAACTTGGACTATTCGAACAGGTCATTTTGCAGCTGAAGCGAAACGAGGAGGTGGCCAAGCAATTCGAAGAGTTGACGCTGCCGAAAACGCCTCAGAAGGATTGTCATTACGATGGAAATAAGGACCCCTTGTACTTTCCACCTTGTACGAAGTACTTAAGTCCCAATAGTCAATTCGATTGATTCGATTTTTAATTATTTTGCACTATTAATTTTCAAAAATATACTTCTGGAATTTATATTTTATTTATTTATTTTTTCTTTAACTTTCTTTTCAATTTTAAAATTTCAATAAATGAAAGTTAAAAAACTCTTTAAAGAATTTTAAAAATTTTCCTTTAAGTTTAATTTCATTTAGTTTCATATTTAAATTATTCAATTAAATGCAGCATCAAAGAGACTGAACAAAAAATAAATACTTTGGCTTGCATTAAATGCAATTATTTTTTTCTATTCTTTTCTAATTTAATTTAATATGAAAAACAATAAACAAAGAGCAGCATATAGAAATAGGGTACTTACGATTTTGCTGTTCAAATGTTGAAGTTCTCGTTCCGTGAGTCGACGTTTAGCATTTTCCTTCCGTTTCCTTTTGTACTGGTTGTACTTGTAGAATAAGTACATGCCTGGCAATGCTAGCACGACGAACGGCTTAATTAACGGATTCGGTCCTTGCGGCATTTTCAACCCTTTTCTTTTTTCAGTTTTCTCTTCTCTTCTTTTTTCTTTCGTTGTTTTAACTTTTTTTTTCCTTTCTTTTTTTTTTTGGTTTCCTTCTTCACACTCCTTTTGCTCTTTTAATTTCTTTCCGCTTTTTTCTTCGCTCCCTCTCTTATTATTGTTTGTTTCTTGATGACTGAAACCATTAAAATGCAAATTTTATTGTACGCCCGTTCTGTTGTTATGCGTGCCTAGAGGTTGTGATTAAGTTTTCTATAATTATGTGAAATTTATTTCGAAAATTGCTGCTTTTTAAGCTCTTTTTTAAAAAGATTCGAACTGTGATAAGTGCATTTTTATGTAAATCGCTTTTTCTTTAGATCTTTAGAAATAAATAAAAATTAAAATAAAAAATAAATAAAATGTGAGGAAATTTAAAATACAAATCAATTCAAGTTTTAAATTTTCTTAGTAGTTAGTTGATAGTTATTAATTAATTAAATTAAAAAATGAAAAATAAATTAAAAAAAAAAAATGGAAAATAATTCAAATTTATCCTTTTTTGTATCAAATCATTGAAAAAATCAAACTTTTTACATTAAAAAAAGCTAAATTTATCATTTGAATTAAAAACAAAAACTTTAAAACAAAAATCATTTGAAATTTTAATTATTTTTTTAGTGTATAATTAAAAAAAGTTTAAAAAATGTTAAAAAAAGAGTTAATTAAATTAACTAATAACTTTTTAATAAAAAAAAGATTATTACAATTAAAAATATTAAAATTTATCATTTTTGAATTAAAAACAAAACCTTAAAAAATCAATTGAAAATAAATATTAAATTAATTATTTAATTCTTAATTATTAACCAAGAAAAAGAATTGTTTCCTTATTATTAAAGTAAAAACATCGAAAAAAAAAAACTTAAAATGATTTGTTTTTGTTTTTTTATCGAAATCAATTAATTATTTTTATATTGAAAGCACATTAAGGAATTGATCATAGATTATTTTTTAAAATAAAATCAATGAAAGTAATTCCTTTTTTTTTAATTTTAATAAAAGAAAGAAAGCCATTAAAAGAGAAGAAAAAAAATTATTAAAAGAAAAAAAAAACAGAAACTTTTGACAATTACAAATTAAAAAATGATATTTTATAACTTTGAAACGTTGTTTTGTTTTCTTTTGTTTGCAACAATAAATAATTTTTATGACCGGCAATTACTTAAACTTCAACAAACACAATTCCGTTTGTGAAAAATTCACAACTTTAACAACGATTAACTTAATAACAAACCGCACGAAGCAATAATTTAATCAATTTTATAATTAATGATTACCCCAACAACAAGCAACAACAAGTACTAACATTGTCACAATTTACGTTTCATATTTTCCGGTTTTCCAAATACAATTAACGATCTTTCTTTTCGTTTCTATTTAATATTTATTTTTCCTATAATTTCATTTCTTAATAATAAAAACAAATACGAAAACAGAAACAGAAACAGAAATAAAACAAAACAAATAAAAACAGTATTAAAAGCAGAAAAAAAAACTTATCAATCCGCTAAAAAAAAATTAAAAATTTAGAAAAATGAAAAGAAAATCAAAGAAATCCTTACATTTAAATTATTAAACAAACCTATGCTATTGAAAAAATGAAAAATACAAGAAATGGTAGAAATAACTGAAGAACAAGAAAAAGAAAAAAGTGGTGGAGAAAAAAAAGGTGTAAAAGTAGGGCAATAATTCTTTTGAAAAAAGATTGCTTCGGTGTTTAGTATTCGAAAGGAACCGCTGTGGAAATTTATGAATACGTTGGAAAAGCTTTTAAGGTGCACAAGAAAGAGATCGAGGGAGAGAAAGAGAAAGAGAGAGAAAGGGGAGACTAAAAGTGGAATTTAGTGCACGTTCCATTTCACAGCGGATTTGCCTTTAATTTTGCACAACACGTGAGCCCAAAAATTAGATTACCAGCCATCTTAATTGGCTTTACTTTCGCATTTTACACATTTAAAACACTACAAAGTGCAAACTATAAAGTGCACAGTGCACACAATATAATTTGCTTTCAGCGATTTAATGACTTTTCTTTCTTCGCAAATCTTAATTTAAATCATTTTTCTGTTGTTACAAATCTTAATTTAAATTTAATACATTTTTCCTTCATCGCAAATCTTAATAAAATTAAATTTTCCTTCTTCACAAATCAAAATATGATTTAAAAAAAATAATAATAATAAAAGAAAATTGATTTAAAAAACATTATTAAAATTAAAATTAAAAATTAAAGCTAAAAATAACTATAGGAATTAATTAATTCATTAAAAAAAATGCAAATGAAAAAAAAAAAGTGAACTGCATTATCTTTCTAATAAATTATTTCATTAACATAAAATAAAAACACAAAAAAGTTAATTATCATAATATAAAAAAAAAAAAAAAAAACAGAAAAACAAATGCCAACAGTCACGCGAAAAACAACCCCTAAACAAAACATTTTCAAAGCTTTCACTTAAAAAAAAAAACAAAAGCAGCGAAAGCACACATTTTCACATTACCAAATTACAAAATTATAAAAAATTAAATTTAACTAAATTAAAACAACAAATAATTTTAAAAAAAGTTTTAAAAAATCAGCAAAAAAAAAGAATAAACCAGAAAGGTGGAAAAAAGCTGTCCGACACTAATTAAACCCATTTATTTCATAAATAAATGAATGGTTTACGCAACCGAAATGGCAAATCGATAAATACCAGCCATGTTTATAAAATATCATCCCCAAAATTAGGACTCCCAGCCCGCAGCCTACATATTCCCTCCGCAACAACAAAAAAGGGAAGACAATTGACTGACGCAAAAGCTAAAAAAAAAACAAAAAAACAAAAAAAAAAAACAACTAACAAAAAGCACTTACTTTCGTTATTTCTCCTTTATTTCTATAATTTTCTTGTATACAGTTTAGTTTAAGTGTAGACTTAAACGAAATTCTTAATTACGTATCGGCTGATTTTCGTTTGGCACGGATTTGCATAATTGACGCGAATATTCGAAATTAATATTGCTTCCGTTTCGATAATGCGCGCAAATTAACGCCAAATATTTCGTCGTGTTTTCTATTAATTCCCGGTTTATTCGTCTTTCTATTATTTTTTTATTTATTTGTTTCTTTTGAATTCGTTAAAAGCCGATTTATTAATCGGTGCGAAATACGCGACGTTCGCAATCGGCAATTAATTAATAACATTGATTATTGTTAAAGGGCACACGGTGCACACGGTTTTTTAAGGGTTAAGGGATGATTAATTGCGGGGCCGTTATTTCACATATTGTATACATGATTCGTAATTGGTGATTGGCCGTTTAATTAATGTTCGGTGTAATGGAAACGAAAAAACGAGTGTTTTTACATGTTTGCCCACTTTCGTCGTTGATGCGATCCGAAAGAGCGGTGCGTGCGTACTGAAGCGGCGGCTCGATACCGGGGGCGGCAGCCACCACGCAAGCGCTTCGCTTTATATATAGTACACAGTACCTCTATGCTACTTTACCGGAGGGTTGTTCGGCCACAATTCACCAACAATGAAGAAACTATGCACATGATTTTTCTTCCTGCTTTTTATTCCCTTCACTTCAACATTTATATTTTATTTCGATGTAAATTATTTGCTTTGACACTATTGAATAAGTCTTTTCAGTTGATTTTTCTCTGATTTTTTCTGTTTTTTTTTTTTGCAGTTGATTTTCTTGACCTTTTTTAAGTTAAAAATTAATTAATGAAGTGCATTTTTAATTTTTGAATATATATGGATTAATTGGATAACGGAAAAATTATTTAAATAATTGTAAAAACAAAGTTATCAAAGTTTCAAGTTTCAACATAAATTGAGTACTCAATTATTACTTATTTAACCTTTTAAACTTTAAAAATTAATTAATTAAGCATTAA
>JASKGO010000077.1:0-13341 GCA_030556065.1 Holobus sp. GC000080
CGAAATATGAAATAAAAATTGGGGTATCCCATTTGAAATACCGAAGTTGATATCAACTTCCGGTATAACCGGAAGTGGCCGGAAGTGGAGACTATTTTAGAGGATCTAGAATTCTGCCCCAACTGCGATTTCCGAAAAAATAAAATTGATATCTCTTTCCATTTTCCCATAACAAATGCCCTACGATATAAAATGGACACCCTGTATATGTAGAAACTGGTGAACTAACTTAAACATTTAAACATATCTTACCTAACACTAAAAATTTTAAAAAGAAAAATAATAATAATCGATATCTTAGAGGGTGCTAAAGTTGCATTTGAAATAAATTGATACATTTTGTAATATCTCAATTTAAAGATACTTTGAAGAAGAATTCAATTAGTATGTTATGCTACTTTAATTGCTTTCTACAATATCTGGAATTCTTTATATTGGTAAGTTAATTTAACCTTGTTGAGTTTCTTATTTCTATATTTTTTAAATAAAATAAGGCACTACATGAAATTACTACAAATATTTTATTGCTACTTTTCACTGCCGTCTAAAAAAAAAATACTTCAAGCTAAACTCTAATTTAAAAATGCATTTCGTCTCCTAAAAATCATGTAAATTTCACCAATAATAAACAAACGAAAAACACAACAAATACCTGAAAGTAATATTTTATAATACCAGATATTCATAAACACAGCAGTAAAATAAAATTTACACTGACATTTATCATATGTATTTAGTTACAAGCCATTTAAAAGGAGCATAAAAAGGTGGTGTAAATCTTTGATACATTTATAACGTATAGCTAATACCATAACCAGAGTGTTTTACAAGCCCATCGCAAGTAATAAAATTGATGTAAAAAAGCTTTTACTGGAGAGGAGAGGAAAGAGAGAAGAGTTACGTGAAGCTCGTTCCTCGAGATGCATAAAGCTCCCGAACCTTTATATTTTTAATTAACTTGTGACGCTTATTATGCCGCTGCGTTCTCAACGACCCTTTGTGGATAAAAGATGGTCCACCACTACCACCCTACGCATCCTACACCTACACTTATCTCTTACTTATCTTCTGGAATGTATGTGTTGCCACTATTTATACATAAACGTATATGTAGTGCAGAGTACATGCATACCTATGTACATTTACGCATATATGTGTTCCTATGATATAGTGACGTGTCGCGCTCTAATAAATAGGTCCTTTCATAAATCCTTAGGGATACTTGTCGTAGAGCAGTCACACGATACTCCTGCATCTTATAGACCTTATATCCTGAGATATTTTCATTTTATTTTTCCTACGCGTATTTTTATTTATTTATTTTCTAATTATAATTTTTACTTTTAAGGGGAATAATTATAATTAATTATGTCAAGTAGACTTTTAGGACTGCTGTTTTTAAAAGCAGCTAAAAAGTGGTTGCAATGTATGCACCGTTTGGTATATCTTTCGAAGTGTATCTCACCAAAAATTACTGTTTTACATGAAACGACCCCGGGTAAAGTTGATAATCCAAGTTATAATTAAGTTGTGTAAGAGTTGGCTGTGATATTTTCGCAGGTCAAATAACAAGTTTCGCGATATAATATGTATAGGATATTAGATGGAATAGGTGGCACAATATGTTCTTTCTCTGTTCCTTTTTTTCTTCTTCGCCCTGGCGTCACAGTTTTTACATCGAAAAGAAAGATGAAATCTTCGCCATGGGTTTGGATTATTAATCCAGTGCCGGTGCATGCTACTGGCGGTTTAATTAAACTTTTCAAAATAACGAATAATCTCTTGAAGTCTCGCGAAAATACGCTAATCATGGTTCTTTTTATGAGCGCCGTAAAGAAAAAAATGCCCCGCGTAACAATGCAGCAATGTTTTCAAAACAATTTTTCTCTGTGCTGAAGAGAAATTGCAACTGCGTCATTTATCTTTGCTTGTTTGTCTTGTAAGGATTACTTTGTCTTTGAAAATTACTATACGCTTCAGAATTTATATTTTAAAACAATAATTAGTTGACATTTTTCTTCGGTTTCAAACAATATTTAACCTGTTAATAGTTTACCGTCCTTCTGCATCACTCTGGGTCCATAAAATATGAAAACGTAATATTTTTGATTAATTACCTACTTTTATGATTTATTTCAATTACATTTATAAAACATTAAAATTTTATTGAAGCATGAACAAATTTTAAACTTTTATCATTAAAAAAAATGAAGCAATAATATACAGCGTACAATAAACCATTTTTGTGGGTAGAGACATTAAGTAAGCTACGGTTATAATTTTAGTCGTTGCATTAAATATTCGAAGGGTGCATTCGGTCTCTTTTTGGCACAATTAGAACCGGTGGCATATAATAACAGCCGGTCTCTCTTTCGCCCGTTCGCCAAAACGTTTTTGAATTAATTCAGTATGGATAATTAAAGCGCAAATTGGGGAGTTGGATAACGACGTTTCGGTTCGAGGGCGGTTTGGGGCGGCCGGAAATGGTGGCCCGAGGGGGGGAGGTGCAGTGGTTAGGGAAAGAATAGGGTCGTCGGTCGGTCGGTCGGTCAGATGAGGCCCCATCCCGGATCGGCCGCCCGAAGCTGGCAAGATGACTTTCGGCGTTATGTTTTATATCCGGAATGCTTCAGTTTTACATAACGACAGTCGGCGCAGCGTGGCTTTATCTTAATGCCTACGGAGATAACATTTGGTTGCAACTTGATGGCCTCTTCCACTTTGCCCGCTGCTGAGAAGAAAACTTTCGGACGAACTACTTGCCGGAGATTTTCATAAAGAAAAACGTTAAACTTTTTCAATTACGACGAATTCATTACTTTAAAGTTTACTTATTAACTAAATGATTGTTATATCATATTATATGCATTTGATGTAATTTTAATTAAAGGAAGGTTCTTTTAAATGAAAATTTTCACTTTTATTCCATCCTTAGTTTGTTAATTGGTTGTTTTAGAAACGCCGTAATGTAAATTTTCCTCTCTAATGGGATAAGAAAATTATTACACTATTTTATTATTAGTCTGAAAACAGCAATCATAAAAACAAAAGCATCACATGTTGGATGATTGGATATTATGGTCTACTGCACATGCGCAATTAGAATTTATCTTTTAAATTAGATTTTGCAACCTCAGTGGTTAATAAAATGCAGAAAATATTACTTTTTGAAAGCACATTACAAAAATGAACAGCAATTTATTGCTCGAATAACTTTTCGCTAACATTTAACAGTCAAAAATTGAAATTGGAATTAAATAAAACCCTTTATTATGCAAAAAGCGGAAAAACAGGCAATAAAATGAAAAGAATCCAATTGGGTTAACCATGCGTAATATAAAAGCTGGACTTTCATTAAAGCGAAACTTCCTTAATCTTTTTTTCGCAAATTTTATTGTACACAAAGGTACTACTATTCGTGAAAAGGGGGAAACAAGCAAAGCGGTCAGCAGAAAGGAGCGAAATTAAAAGTCCGGGATTTAATTTGGAAAAATCGCTCGGAAGGTTTAAAGCTTATTTTCTGCTCCCTTATTTCCACGGGCTTTAAAAAAAGAAAACGCTTGTTAGGCTTATATTCGTAGCGGGCGATTCGACGAGTGGAAATAATAAATTTCGGTAGTAGGGCTAATGACATTATTAAATATTCTCCGGGAAGCTCCAGCGTGCGGTCTGATTGTCGACGGCAAAGAAAGTTTTCCGAAATGGAACGCACAGACAGACACAGAGACAGTGGAAGAAGAAACTGCAGAGAAGACGACGTAGGCCGGGGGTGGTAAAAATGAAGGGACATGTAAACCTGTTAAGCTCTTTTTGATCCTATCAGACCCTCGGGATTCGAGTGTTTCAATCGAGCAAATAAAACAATGTTCCACTCTTAATTCCCTCCGCATCTTCGCTTCTTTATTTCGCGACCATCGAAATTATTCACTCCCTTATCGTTATGGGAGCCCTTTTATTCTCTCGCTCTATAGTACTATAGCATGGAGTCTATAGTGGAGGAGTCTATCTATAGTATATCGGAGCAGCGTCGATAATAAAGAGGATAAGTGCGCTTCTAATAATGATTTATATAAATATGGCGCGCCATTGTACAACTTTCCTAGTTTTACTCCATTAATCACTCGGTGTGTGCTGCTTTAGATTTTCTTCAATAATAATAAATTGATAATGTCGGTGAGCTTAGCCTTGATTTCTCTCTTCTTTGTTTGCTGCTGCTGCTTCTGTTAAAAGAAAAAAAAAACAAGTAAAAATAGTTGTTGTCAAGACAAAGTTTATTTATTATTAATTTTCTTATTTTTATTTTATTTTTTAATTAAATTTATTGTTACTTATTCCAGTCGATCTAGAAGTTCAATATTAATTAAATTAAAAACTTCTGCATATTATATCTAATTGTCACTTTAAATATTTGGTTAAAGTTAAAATAAATTAATATTTCTTTTATTTTTGGTTTCAGATGTTCGTGACTCTTCATAGGGTAAGTTTTATTTTTATACAATATAAAATCCTTTTAAAAATTAACAAAAAACATAAAGATCCAACAAACTTAATAGCAATAATTAAAAACTAGGGTGGCAAATATCATTTTACTGACCGAAAAATGAAAAAAGAATATTCAGAAACCGTAGCCTATAAATAGGAAGCGGTACGGGTAAAAAGGACTATAAAGAGAAACTCTTTCCATTGTAATTAGTTCAACTTTTACAACCCGCTTTATCTCTCAATTAATGTAACACCTTTTATAGCAAACTTGCCCTAACGCATACACATGCCGTCTTTTATTCTTTTTTGTTTTTACATATACTATAGATTCTCTAACAGTCTAACAGGCGGATAAAAGCGGTAGCGGTAATGCGGAAAGAGGAATACTGGCAATTTGCTCTTAAATTAGATGCTTTATGCTCACATTTTTTCTAATGACTCTTCTACCTTGCCCACCATTCACTCCCTTTCCTACGCATTCATCTTTAGTGCGTAACTTTTTAGCTTCCTGGTTTATTGGTTTCTGGTTTCTGTTTTTAATAAATGGAATTCATTTTTCATAAAAGGAATTTATTAAGGATACTTTAGGCTTTTTATTGTTTTCTCTTTGAAAGGAAGTGGGCAGGAAAAAGTCTACGTAAAGTTTTATAATTTTTACACCCTGTAAATCCATCAAATGTCGCTTCGAGTTTTGACAACAAAAGTTCTGATTTATTTCTAATAACAAAAGTTGTGCGTAAAACACAATACAAGTTTGCGTTTCATTAAAAATTGCAATTTTTCAATGTCTTTAACATCTTTACATGAATATTTTCCTGCAATGAATTTTCTTTGTTATTTATATTTTCTACTTTAAAACTGTTTTTATTTTAAACATTTAAATTAAAAGAATTTTTTCAAAATTAAACACAAATTTTAAGTTTCGAATCAGTATAAAACAACCAATCCAAACAAATGATTCAAAATAGAACAATTTTAAGTTTCTAATCAGAATGAAAGAACCGATTTAAACAAATGATTCAAAGTCGAAACGTAATAGTAAATATATAGTGTACCTTTACTTCATAAAATGTATTTTAAAGTAAATAAAATTCTAGCGTTATTTACAATAAGAAGTTGAAAAGATAAAGCTGCGTTTTTATCGCACCATAAAATTACCCTCTCTTTAAAGTATTTCTTTTTTTTATATTATAGACACTTAGCATACAAGTAAAATAATTTAAATTGAACTTGTGAAATTAAGGATTTCTTTTTTGCAAAGTATCACCTAGCAGCACATACAGGGTGGCCATTTTCTCAACCCTTATATGGGCAATTTCTACAGTTCTAACGATCTAGAATCGGTTAAATAAAAAAAAATGGGCCGAATTTTACGCCCAACTTATATTCGTTTACAATAATCGGGCATCTTTCCTGGTTCCCAAATTATCCCTGAAAAGCTGATGATTTTCTGATAATTTATTCCAGGAAAACTATTTGACTAATAATTTATTCAAATAGATTTTTTTAAATAAAATATAAATAATTTATAAGAAAAAATCCATGGTCTTGATTTTGAGATAATTAATTAATTATTAAATGGAAACCATATTTGACTATGGACTTAACATTAACAAATAGCTTTTTTTTTCTGATTTGTATAGAGCTTTTCTGAGCTGTATAGAGAGAAACCATGTTTACATAGCGCTCTAGGTACAAATTTTCCAGTTCTTCATACAGTGGCGGTCTGCACCCCTTTGCCCAATTAATAAATTTAAATCTAACATATTAGCCAAACAATATGCATACCTATGTTTATGAAATACAATATTAGTTTGGTACTAAAAAACTTATTTTACATGGCCAAAATATGAAAAAAAAAAATTAATTATTTAATAAAAAAGGACCTCCAAAATAAAATTTCCATCTCTATAAAAGCCGCATAATTTATTAATAATTGTTGTAAAAAGAGCATCATTACTTAAGTTAAAAGCACTAAGGATTTAACGCGTTGTCAAGTAAAAGTTTTATCAACCTGTAGGTAAAATGTATAAACTTTAAAGATTACCCTTGCGTTTTTCCTCAATAAATTTTTATTACTTCGGCTGTAGACATCGTTATGAATGTTGCACAAAGAAACATAGTGGTGGTTTAATAAAACGCAATACATGCATGTATAAATAAAATCAACGACGCGTTTAATAGAAAACCATAAAATTGAATTTATGTCTCTGGCAGCTTTTATATGGACTAAAAGAGAGAGAATCTCGAGTTGTGTGCGGATACGTATGCATCCAGCATCCTTTTGCAACGATGATGCGTCCTTAGAATGTATCACAAATTACTCTTCAGAGAGCTTCAGAGGTGGCTGTCTTCATCTTTCATGCACACATAAGATGATAAGATGTGCGGCTGAAGGAAAAAGCGAATAGCGCTAGGGAAACGACAATATATTAGCACATTATTATATATTATTATGACTCATTAACTGTTATTTATCGCTAATAACTCACTCGATAAAATTAATGAGTCGTTAAGGCAATGAGCGCCGCTCAATTTTTTTTTCTTTTGCTCTTAAGTTGCCGTGCGAAAGTTTGATCGTAAAAAGTTTTACTTAACTTTACATCTTATATGGGGATTATTAAAGCTCAAGAATCAAGTAAATGTTTATGTTCGACTCGTAAAGCTACGTCAGTTCTCCCTTTTTACTTCCTTTTCATTTCAAATTACTATTTTTTGTGTGTGGAATTTCAAGTTTTATTTTATTGCTAATATTTGCCTTTTGTTTTATACCTGTTATTTTGTTTTTATTGATGTTGCATTTGTTTTTACTATACAGGGTGGTCATTTTCTCAACCCGTTTATTGGTGGTTCCCACAGTTCTAAAGATAGAGATTTGGTTAAATGGACCAAAATTGAAAGAAATTTTACGCTCATTTTACATAAATCGGATTTGTCATCTGGATCTCGAATTATCCCGATAATATTGAAAATCGTCGATTTTTTTACCAATTTATTTATATCAAGAAAACTATTTGACTGAGTAAAAAAAACAATAATTGTTTCAAATAGATACTTTTAAATACAACATAATCAATTTATCGAAAATTCCGTGGCATTTAATTGTCGATATAATAACCGTTTTCAAAAAATTAATATCTTTCCTGATTCCCGAATTATCTCGAAAAAACTGAAAATCTTTGATAATTTATTCCATGAAAACTTTTTAATATTTATCATAGAAAAAAATATAGATTCAATCTAAATAATTTTATAAAATTATCTTAGTTTGCTTGAGTGTGAGATAAGAAATGAACTTCTGTTCTTTTTATGGAAACCATAAATTAATTATTATTATTATATTTAATTATTATATATTTAAATTTACAATATACAGGGTGACAACGGAAAGTCATATTTCTTTTTTATATATAGAAAAATTGGTTGGAAAATAAAGAAATGAAAGGGTGGGAATTTTTGAATAAAAATTTTAGAACTATTTATATTCAGTTTAATATTTATTTGTTGGACACTAGTCCCGGTGAATTATATTTACATAATTTTAGCAATAAATGGCTGGTCATTAATCTATGAAATTTAATCTATTTTGGTGCAATTTTATTATGTACTCTGTATACATATAAATAACATAATAATATTAATAATTCAAATTTATGAAAACACTATGCAAACAGTACTTATATTTACAACTTGAAATTAATAAACAACACCCTCTATTCTTGTAGGAGTTTTCCATAATAAACTTTTTAAAAATGTGTCTATTTTTTTACAGTTTATTTAAAAACAAAACAGCGGAAATTGTGGCAAGAGCAATTAAAAATGAAAACTCTCGAAAAAAGGAAGCAACGAAAAATTTAATAAACGATCATTCCAGGCAAACCTTTTTACGTCCTAAATTAATAAAGTCATTTCGAAACAACTTCTGACATATTCTGGAACATAAAAATATTATTACGTTATTTGCACGACGTTAGAGAAAATAAATGATTGCAGTGTATAGTAACAGTTGACATGATTCTTAACTGTACCTAACTCAAGTTGCACTTTAAAAGCACTCGGCAAAAAAATGCGTCGTAATCTTTCATCGACTTGCAAAAAGTTTATTATTAATAATATCCGCCCACAGAGTCTGCGGATTAAAAGCATTTACTAATGTTTATTTCGAAAAGTGTTTCTCTAAGCTTAACAAGTAAAGGGCGCCGGAACCCAGAAATATCGATTTTAATTTATTATGGTTTCGCTCTTTGTTTGCACCAACACAAGCCCACGAACATTTCAGCGGCGAAGGGTAATGTAATTATTACACTTGCTTATAAACATTATAGCGATGCAAACAACTTCCGTTAATTAATTTTCATTCGTTGATTCCGCTTTTGAAAAATCGTGTAGATATTATGTGTATATTGTATACGAACCTACATATTCGCAAACTTTGACTATTGTTGTTTGCTTTACAAATTAAACAAACTTTTTATTGGGTCTCGCTGTTCAGATAAACTCCATGTTTTTAATTTTTAATTTTTTTTTATATTTTATTTTATTAATTTATTATTTAATTTTTGTTCTATAGCATTTTAGTTAAAATATTTTTTAACTTTATAAAATAAATTATGTATACAGGGTGACATTTCTTTCAACCCGTACATGGGTGACTTCTATATAATTCTAAAGATAAAAACTTGATTAAATACACAAAAATGGGCAGAATTTTACGCTCAACTTATGTTCCTTAACAAAAATCGGATGTCTTCTGGTTTCCGAATTATCCGGAAAATGGAAAATGGTCGGTTCTTTCAAAATGAAATAATTGTAACATTGTTTTATTACTTCAATGTAATTTTTTTTAGAAAAAAACACATGACGATTTGGATCGCAGGATGCATTACGTGACGTCATTTTCAATGGAGAAGTCCCATTAGAAACATCTTGGCCTCCCTAATTACATCAATTAAATAAGTTTTTAATAGTTAAAGCAAAAACACCAAATGTAAACACACAAAGTGTAATATCGTTGAAATCAGGTTAAAAAGCTCTTTGATAAGACAATAGCCGAGTATGCTTTCCATTAAAAAAAAAACTTTATGTTTTATCTCGACAATAAAACAAAGGGATGGAAATTTTGTAAAATATTTAGATTGCAGTTAAAAATATCTATTAGGAACAATTATTACATTTTTTCTATAAAAATTAGTTTTCTTGGAATAAATTTAAGAAAGAATCGACGATTTTCTGGCCTTTCATGATAAACGGATATAAGTTAAGCACCAAATTCTGCCTATTTTTACCCATTTAGCCGAATCTCAATCATTAAAACTGTAGAAGTTATCGATTTACGAGTTGAGAAAATGGCCACCCTGTATACTTAAAATTATTAATATTATTTTCAATGAACCAAATGGATTTAGTGTTAATTTACTAATTATTTATAATATTAATTGTTAATACAATATCACAAAGTCACATTAACAACAGTGACTAAATAATAATAATCTCAATCTTATTTAAAAATAAATAAGAACTTAAAAGGAGTTAAATCTCTACAAACAGAATAACATTGTTTTAATTTTGGCAACATTCGCAATTTAAATTAAAAAAATATGTATTAAAATCATTTTTATCAAGCAAATAAGCTATTCAAAACAATAAAAATGAATTGATTAATTTTTCGGTTTTCAAGTGAAAACTGATTCCTCTTGAAATTTTTGAAATATTGAAGCTTTTTTACGGGCGAAAATCGGTCAACTTTACGGAATGAGAAACCAAAATTGGAACAAATAATCGAACCAATAAAATCGCAAGCTGATTCGCTCCTTGTGCGCACCAAAGTTTTATAGAATAATTTTATTCATAGAGAAAATTCGCCCCACTTGAAACTATTTATCAAATTGTCCAATAAACCGCAAGCCGCAATCTCAATTCGGACATATATTTTAATTGCACGGCGACGATTCGTCTTTGATTATTTATCCCCACGTGTGACTTCATTTACAATATAAATGTGTAGCGAATAGTGATCGATTTTTTTTGTTTTTCATAGAATCAGACCTAATAAAAACGCAGGTATATAAATGCATGCTATTTGTATGCCATAAAGTTTTAAAATAATAATTTGTCCCAATTAAAACATTAATAAAATGTTAAGCAATCGGAATTAGGGCATTTTTTTTATTTCAATAAATAAAATTATTTAGGAGTTTATTATAGCAAATTAAGTTCAGGGCATTAATTTAAATTACTTTCATGAATCATTGAATTTATTAATTAATTACTTTCAAGGTATGTATTTTGGTACTTTTTTTACAATGACACAAGAAAAAAAATTATTGTAATAATTCTATATTAAAAATATTGGATATTTATAGCATAAAAATATTTAAAAGGATAATTGGAAAACTTCAAAGTATCATTTCATTTAAAAAAAATAAGTATTTAATAATTTTAATTTAATAAAAGTAATAAAAATTGATCGATGAAAACAGCAGGATAAAAATGGTTATCAGTGCATCAACGATCTATTTTTTTTTAAGAAAAAAATAATTAAATCGTAAAATAATGATATAATCGATAGGAAATGCTTATAACTATAATACTTTATTTTAACTTACTCGTATATTAAATTTCATGCACTTTAACAACTGCCCTTATGAGTAGGCAAATGCAAGTTAAAACTTACTCTGGTAATTAAAAATTTGCAAATTTAATTAATATTAATTATTATATTAAAATTAAAGCGATTTTATTTTTAACACACACAGTAAAAATCCAGTGAAGGAATGCCAAATACATACATTCGCATGTACTCGAATGTCTTCTTGTACAAATATACATTAGAATAAAAGAGAGAATTTTCGTGTTGCACAGTAATATAACACAAATGGGCCGCGAACTTTTCTACCTTGGGCTGTTTTGTGGGGAATTTCGGGTGTGCAGAATGTATATACGTACCTTATCCAGCAGACACAAACGCAATGCAAAATAATATCCTACATTCTTTCCAAGAGCGAACATACTATTATACTTGCCGCGTTTTATATTCTGTTTCATAAAAATGTTCTCCATCGGCTTTTTGTTCTTCGAGAGCGCCTGTTTTAGGCTAAATAAAATGCTAACGCATACAGTTCTCTCCAAAACCTATCTTAAATTAAACAACTATTTTAAAACAAACCTTGCTTTAAGTTTATAGTATTAATTTTCTAAATTATTTTAGCGAAATGAATTTCCAATCATACAAAAAACTAAATATTTCTTAACAAAAACCAATAATTTATTAAATTCAACAGTAACTTTTGACAGCCGCTGTATATGAAACGTTCGCACTGCATACTTTAACTGCGGACGAAAAAACAAAAAAAAGAAACAACAGAATATAAATTGAAAAGAAAAGAGGTAAATCCGGCGCATAATCCGCGCATTTGGCAGCCCGACGATATTTTAAGAGAGACCAATTAAAAAATATATGACGGCTCGTATAACTTGCCGATCGTCGAATGCGATGAAAATGCAAGTAGAATAATCATCAATGAAGATTATACCCTGAGACTATAAATCACAACGCGCTTATCATCGGTTCGTCCGTTGGCACTTTGCATGTCCGAATAAGGGTGCATTTAAAAGGGTGCGGTTCTAAATGAATCACTTCGACGTATCTCTTTAAATAATAAGGGTCTTAAAGCAGCTCTCCTGCCTCCATTTTCTCGCCAATCCTTTCAGCTGCCATTACAATATTATGGAAGGAAGATTTTCCTCCGTTCCTCGCTTATACTGCTGCTACTGCTGTAACTGTGTGTGTGTTTTAGTATTCCGAATTCAATTATCGTCATGAAAATTATTACTTCGCTCCTTCTGTTCAATTTCTCCGGAATGGATATAAACGTTAAACAAAAGTAGATACCGGTGTTTCTTGTTCTGAAATTTTTATGCTTTTTTTTGTTGATTTTATGTAGTTATTTATAAACTCTATTTTTTTTTTATGCTGAATGATTCGAAGAAGATTAGTCTTTTTTCTTAAAAAAGCGTTTTTAGGCTTTTGAAAATTTAATTTAATGTTAAGGAATATACAATATGACAAATCAATATTGTTCTTTTTCAAAAAATTCAAAATTCGTTTTTGAAAGTTTTTTAAGGCACTATCAATATAAAACATAACATTGTTCGATTTATAACTAATTAGAAGTCAATTTTCTTATACGTATCTACTTAATTTAAAAAAGTTCAAATCCTAACCTTTTTATTTTTTATTTTTATCCTAATATTATTTTTAGTATGCTAAAATAATTCTCTGATTTTCTTGTAAATTACTCCCTCTGTACCAAATTGAGATATATAAAGAGGTAATTAAACGTTACAGGTTTTAATTTTTTTCATCTTGAAAACAATGCAATATCAAATATTTAAGTATTCTATGGTTAAAACAAATTTTAACAGTTTGACAAAATTTGTTAAAAAAAGGATTAAAAAACAAAATCAAAATCACCTCCAAAATTAAAATAATATCTGTATTTGTGAGAAGAACCTGAAAAACCAAGAAAGTAATTTTTGACCAGGCCAATGAAATTTTGCAATTCTTACTTAGGCATAAAGTAATAAATGTAAGGGAAAAACTGAGCCACAGTGCTACTAACGAAGCTGTAACAAAATTCGAATTTTATCTAAATTATTTTGTACTAAATGTGTATACATTTTCATAACTACAAATAAAATTTGTTAAAGTAAAATGTATTTATATACCAAAAATTACTATACAATTTAAGAACAGAAATGTCACAATACTTTGAGACAGAGGGATTATCTCTTTATGTTCAAATCATATAATTTTTTTTATCTTAATTAATTTTTTAGGATACTTCCATTAGAAAACCA